>JAUZNJ010046924.1:0-31846 GCA_034780135.1 Jordanella pulchra
ATATATATAGACATAGACAGATATATATTAACTGAACCGATGAACTGAAGATCCTTCAGTTAATCTGCCCTGTTGGGGCAGGTGTCTTTCACCTTCACTTGGTAATACTTCTTAGATTCTCTGTGGAGTTCAGGTCAGACAAATTTATTAACAGCAGTACCATATCATAAGCAATGATGTTCATTTTGGACATTGGTGACCAACCTCAATTCAACCATAAAATGTATCATAACAAAGCCAATAATCCTCCACATACTTTCATCTATTTTATAATTTTCTTGCTTATTGTTTAGGACTTAAGAAATAAAAGTTGAACCGTATTATTAGGGTGTTAAGAAAGTTTCATTCGGACTGCTAAGTGAACATGATTAATAAAAAATATTTTTACCAAATAATGTTTTTCTTAAGTCTTGGATTTTCATTATAGATTGGTTTGAACCCATTCCAATATTAAGTTAGTTAAAAGGTCATTTGACCTCACTTCAAATTTTCCAAGATAAACTTTTGTTCTCAAACATTAAATCCACGCTAAACAATACTATAATATAATTACATTATCTTATTGATTGTGATTTTCAACAATTTTCATTTATTTTGTATTTGTACATAAATACTGTATATAAATATAGATTTTTATATTTTTGAATGGACGTTGTTGTGTATTTATTCTATTTGAGTTCATAGTTAACTGTGACCGTGATTTGAGCTTGAACCACTCACACTTGTTGTCCTAACACACAGCCAGTTGGGTGTGTTTGTTTGAAAGTTGTTTGACTAAATAATAAAATTACAACTGCATTGAAATCCACAACATTAACTTACCGTCCCCCCGGATGAGCATTGAATATAAATTTGTTGCATAGCAGCAGTAATAACATAGTCATTGAATCAGCTTTTGGTATATTATGTGGGCAGAAGCTATGTCCTGCTAGAAAATGAAATCAGCATCTTCATATGGTTTGACAGCATAGAAATTTTAAGAAGCATGAAGTGTTGTACAAATACCATGTAGATGGCTGTTGATTGTGTCCTTCACAATTTGTTAGCCCTGGTAGGACACCTGACATTGTGTTTGAGTTAATCAGCTAATAACGAAAGTTGATTATATTTAATTTTTTTCAATTGTTATTTTCCGAAACAATGATTTTTAGGAGGATTTTATTATCTGTAAGCCACGATCATCAATATTACAAGAAATAAATACTTAAAATATTTAACCCTGTCAAATCAATTCAGTTTATCTACATAGCACCAATTCACAATATATCATCTCAATGTACTTTACAGAGATAATTCAACCAGAGCATGCAGTCAAATTGGTTTAAGCCTTTCTAGCTAAGCAAAACCAGCTGACTGCATTGACACAATGACTCGACAGCAAGTCCCCTCACACCAAGCATGCTTGTAATGACATTGGAGAGAAAAATTCCCTTTTAACAGGAAGAAGCCTCCATCAGAACCAGGCTCAGTGTAAGCGGCCATCTTTTGAGGCCGTCTGGTGTTCAAGGAGACAGAAGCAGACAAACAGAAGCAAAAATAAAAAAGGTGACCGTTAACTAGATCCACAGGCGGCCCCAACCAAGACAAACACAGCCAGGCAGATGAACTCTAAGCCAGCTCCCATGCCAGAGGATGAAAAAGAGCACATCCAATTAGTCGCAGTAAGAGAAACAGGACAACACTGAAAAGCAGGCCAAGTTCTAACATCTAAAAACAAAGGTGTTGATAGCAGAAGCCCTGATATTTGTCTGGTGTCACAGCCACACAGGAACAGGTAAGTTGAATTTATATAATATTTTAACTTGTATAATTGATCAGTGAATTAAAAATATTAGCATTTTTCAAATTTAAATCTGCATCTAGTAACAGCTAATAGCTATATTCCTCAATATCACCCCTGAACTCTACAGGGAGGAATCCAGTAGCGCTAAAAACATGCAAAAAGTATTAACACATTCTAGTGGGACTGCGTTTTCAAGCAATCTGCGATTACAACACAGTGTAATATAGGTTAGTAAAGAAAATGTACATTGGTCTCATCATATAGAAGAATGACGATTCTTATGTTTTTCCTTATTGGTGTTACCGTACAGAAATACATTAAATATAATTTTAGTGTGCACATTTAGTTAACTTTTATATATATTTAATTCTAAGAACATACTTACTTTGATCTTTCTTTTACTGATCCGGTAGGGGTGTACCATGAACTGGAGGCAATGGACTCTTCTGGCATACTCCAGTCCAAGACTGAATGATTGAATGGCTGTTTGGGTGATACCATCTGGAGTTCCTCCATGGGGAAAGACCACATAATCTGTTTTTGAAATTTTTGCATAAGTTCTTTTTGCTTTTGTGATTTGCTTGTTGTTATCTTTCTTTAGATATTAGTTGTTTAAATTCTTTCTTAAGCTAACTGTTTAGTGTTTTGAGGGTTAAATTTGTGTAGATTTTCTCTTTCCCTTATCAGTGCGTCAATATGGTCTGATCAACCAGTATTTAACTCCCCTTTGTTTATTGTCTGCTGGGTCAGTTTTTTGTTTGTTTGAGCAGTTTTGTTTTGTTATGTTAAAAGTGTGACTTTTTTTTTGCCCTGCGTTATTTTCCTAATTTAACCTCTTTTATGTGCCATGTAATAATTGTTGGAGTTTTGTCATTTTTGGGGAATAAACCAACTTTCATTGGAAAATAATTTCTTTCCTCATGCTTGACTGAGCCTATTATTGATAAGGAAATTACAATTTTACCACAAATGCCGGAATGACTGTAGCAAATATCTATATTTCTTTGTAATCTGAAATAATCAGCGAATTATCTATATGTGGAGTTTCACTATTTCCCCCTTCATTTTTGATGCTTACATTGTCAAGATCTAGAGGAGCCTGTATTCAGGGGGATGTTTCTGATCTTGCATCCGGAGCCGTGGAATAATGTAAGACCACTGGTGTGTTGCTGCTGTGGCTGGGGGAGCGTGTTGCCATAAAATATTAACGACTTAGAAGCCCAGCCACATGACAAGATGAATGTAATTGGCCCTCGCAGCTCTATCTGTGCATGTTAATGAGATGGGATGGTATTTAAATCAGTTGCAAGCCCCAGACAGCGCGGCTGCTGTGTAGAAAACCACAAACAAAGACACAGTGAAATAGACACAGAAAATGTCAGCCTTGGAAAGCCTCTGCCAGCATTTCTTCTAATTAATATTGTTTGTCTGAGCAGAACAATGTTTGTTGTGAGACTTTTGAGAGCACTGATAGAAATAATGAAAGGTAAAGGTGAGATTTGTTTTGATTTTTTCAGGAGTTTCTCATTGAGAAGCTTACATCCAGAGGTAAGACTAAAAGCTGAAGATTTTCACCTGCATAACATTAGTTCCTTCTATAGAAATGCCACCAACCTTGAGAAAGACTATTAAGTAGAAATAGTTTAACAAGATCAGAATGTACAAGATAATTAACATCCACTTTTTTATAGTTTAGTCAAACTCATGTAGAACTCTCCAGCTGCTGTCATATTGTGACTTTGTCTAATAAAGCAGGTGAAAGCTTTTAGCCTCAGCCACAGATGAGAAGGAGAGAGATTTAGACTTCATACCGCTAAGGTTTAAGATTTGTTTTTTTTAAGTACAAAAAGAATCCATTAAAAGTCGCCTTATTGTGTAGAGAGTCAATGAATAAGGACATGCCAGGTAACTCTCTTGGTTACTAACAAACAGAAACACTGTAATTTACCTGGACCGTTTTATAATCTAAATTATTTTATAGTTTCTTTTCAGTTCATGACTGCTATTACTAAGGTCTACTTAGCAGTTTTCAATGACCACTGAACGCATTTGATCATCTCCAGGTAAAAATCTAAAACGGTTTAGAAAAATCAGCTTTAAACTGGAAAATTCCTCACCGAATGAATAGTAATTGACACACTGATTAAGATTGATAAAGTCTAAAATCACATGAGGGGAGGATTTGAATGTCTCTGAAATAGAGATCATCATATGTATGTATATGTGTCTGTGTTTTTAGAGAGAGAGAGCGATAAGGAGAGTGTGTATGAATGATGGGAATCAAGGTACATTTGCTGACAGCTCTAATTTTTTAGTTATTCAAACAGATCTGCAAGCAGAGTGCAGTTAAGAATAACCTCAAGGGGAGAAAAACAGCAAAGTACACATGAGGTTTGAAAATTAATTAAATGTTAAATATTATGACAAATAATAAAGAATATCAAAGGTCTTAATATGCATCTGCAAATGCAGTGTTCACAGCACATTAAATGAGTTAGGAGGTTTTCTCCCTTCCAAAACACAAAGTGGTCTCAACCAAAGGAAAAAAGCAGCACCTTGATGGCTTTTTCTGATGAGATGAATATAGCTACCATCATACATCTCCTAACTAGGACTGGTACAGATACCGGTATCAGGAAAGTATCAACAAAAATCCAAAAGGCAAGACATTTCAGCTAAGGATGCAAGTTGGTGATTCTATTGTGTAGGATTTCTGGCTAATTGAACTGCTTACAAGATGAAACACTTTGTTGTACTTTCATTATCCTGAAAAGTTTAGCCTTTTAAGTGGCAGTGCTATAATCATCCTCAATGCCATGTTGTAAAAACCTGCACACTTGTTCTCAGCTGCAGTCACGCAACACTGAATGGACAAAGGTATGATGCATCAAAGGCTGAGACAAACATGTTTGTTTGTTGTATTTCTAGGTGTGTGTGGGGGGGGTGTGGGTGTGTGTGTGTGTGTGTGTGTGTGTGTGTGTGTGTGTAGGTCTATTTGAGTGTTTTTGTGCAGAGTATGGGGAGAACTGATGCCTTACGAATGGGTGGGGGCAGAAGGACAGATGGTCTGCCTCATGGTGGCTGAAATAAAAGAGGGAATTAGAAGACTCCAAGGTGTACACTCTGACGGCAATTACAGCAAATAGATTGGAAGAGGACCTCCAGGCTCCCAGGGAGATCGCTCTGCGGGGGAGAGCTCCACCTCACTGCATCTGGTTCCTATGCCCTGAAAGATTTAAGATTAAAACAGGCATACATGCCTTAAGTCTTCTCAGAAGAAGCCAACTATCAGCATATCTCTGTTTATCCGAAAAGGTGTCAGAACATGAAAAAGCAACAAAGAGCAAAGAAAATAAACTTCATGTGCACTGTAGAGTTTGAAATGGATTTCTAAATTACCATTTTTCTTGGTTGGTACATGTTGCTGAAGGATTTGGAAAACCAATTTCAGACATCCCTGGGAGCTGTTTTTACTTAGTTATTCTGGTGCCTGCAGGAGTTTGAAAACAGTCAATTATTTTTGTCTTGCTTGCTTCCGCCCATCGATTCTTAAACGATTTTCACTGCACTTCCAAGTAAGGATATGCAGCAATTGAATTAAAAAGGCCCACCCAATCAATATAAAATACGTGAAATATCCACAGCTGTTTTTCATTGTCTGTGGAAACCAAGAGAGAGAAATGTATTTTCATGGCACTATGAGAGCTTTTATGAAGTTTACTGTGAGCTATCAAATATTTGAAAGTTAAAATATTTAATGTTTTACTTCTGGCGATATTTGTAGAAAGAATCGTAAGTAGAGTTAGGATTTCCGTTGTTCTTTGCTGACACCATTTAGAGCAGTGGGGATCAGTGAGTTTCATTAGTCTTGCCCTGTGGCTAAAAGAGTAAAGTACCATTTAGAGCCTGTAACCCCAAAACCTTGTGTTCCCATCAGTGCATAAAAGATTAAGATGATCTAATGAAACAAGCGGCTCCCTGCTATAACCAGTCATAAAAAGAACATTCGGGTCTCTGAAAGAGTCGGTCTATTCATTAATCTTCTGAAACTTTCTCTGCATGTTTCAGCTCCTGAAATGTATAAGGACAAGCTCAAGAGATTCAATTATCACCTTATTTTCCATTAATAATGCAGTGCCTTGCAAAAGTATGTATTCCACTTTAGTTTCTTCTTTTTAGGTCCTGTTTTGATTCTGGGAAGCAATGTACCAGTGCTAGAGGATAGCCCCACAGATTTAGTTCCTTTTTCCAACTTAGCTATATTACAACTACTAATTTCTTATTTGAAAGCCGTAGTTTTTTGTGTATTTTTCGTTTTTATCTTTGAGAAATTAGGGACAAAAGTCATTAAGACCAAGGAATAAAACAGATCGGTCAGGAATAAAGTTGTGTAGAACTATAATTATAGTCATAATCATAGAATGTCAAGGAAAACATTTAACACAGATGCATCTAAAAGGCCCTGAGATAACTCTGGAAGAACTGGACCTTCATCCATGAACAAACATGTAGAGCTGTACGTAAAATAAATTTGAACATTATTGAGAAGTTCATATATAAGTCAAATTACAGTTAAACACACATCATTGAGGATATGAAGGAGATTGTAACAGTAGAAATTATCTTTTAAAATGTAATCGGTTATGTGTATTGATCACCAGTTTCTAGCATTAAGTTATTAATGAATTTATTTGACAGTAGCAGTAACAAACAAATGTTTCTTTATGAACACTTTGATGTAGATATAGGAGACTTGGAATAACAGAACACAAACAAAATACATTGTCATCAATTCCATGAGTAGTTTGGTCTGTTTCTATGGCTTCACTAACCAACAAGGATAACTTCATAGAATGCAACTCTTAATATTTTCACAAATTTCATGATTGGGAAATTGATTATTGTGATCCTGACCATAAATGTCATTAAACATTTACCAGGTTATGTAGTTTAACATGTTAAAAGTTCACTTGACAATAGAATCTGAGTTTTCGTGAATGGGTAATATAATATAGTTAGTCATTTCAACTCAAAGTATCAAGTAGAAACAATAAATTATCATCAACTGAGAAACTTTTCAAAGTTACCTTCCTTAGTTGAATGAAAGCTTTTCTTAAAGTTGAGATAAATTATGTTTTTAAGGCAGCAACTGAACTTAAAATTATAAGTTAAACCACCCTGATAATTATTACAGTGTAGAGACTATTATTAGGGTACAGAAAAAAATTGCCAAAGTGAAAAGAATTACAAAATAGATTCTTAAAAAATGGGAGCACTGAAAGATGACTTGAGAAAAATAAAACTGGGATACAAAAACATAGATGATGTAAATAAGTCACATGACTCTGGACGATACTTTATGACAAAGACTTCTACTTGTGGTACTTTTTCAATAAATGTCTAATAAACCATGGGGGACAAAATAGATTTTAGGTTTAGTATGGTGGCCAGTGTAAAAACTACAATATATTCAGATCTCAAATCTGGATTATTTTGTTAACAGCAAAATCTTAAAAATCCAGTTTCTTATATGCATACAGAAAACATTGGAAGAAGAACATAAGAAGAATCTGCTATTGGTGAAGAATAATATAATCCAGATTTGAGATGTCCAAGAACGGAAAATTACTGTTTAAAGACTCTTTTCATTGAAAGTTAAGTGTTTGTCAAAAAATCATAGTCTGCTGATGAGCAGAGCTGTTCTAGACATATCCCATAAGACATCAAAAAGTAATGTCTAAAAGTGACTCAGGGAGTCTGAATACAAAATCATGACTTTATTTGTAAAAAGGAAAACAAAAAGCATAATAAATACTTTCCAAATCATTTTGTTTATAATAACAACGAGCTCTCGTGAAAGAGATTGAACTGGAAAATATTTGTATATATGCAGAGTTAGGTATACAGAGTTCTACATAATTAAAAACATTCTTACTGGCCACAAAGACAATAAAGTTCTGCACCATTAGCAGCTAGATGTACACACATAGGTAAAAAGAAAAGGAAGATTGCATTGTGTAAAATGTAAATAAGGCCAACTTTAGAACCATGAGTTATGGCTGCTTTCTCTTGTTGCATTTATGCATGAACAGCATAACACTTACCTCTTGAAAAAAACAAACAAAAAGTGGGAGAAACACAAAAACTAATGCATTAAAGATAATTAGACAGAGAGAATATCCAACCCATAAAAATATTTATAGGAGTTTAGTCACTTTAAAGTACATGATGAATGAATATAGAGAACTGAGATTGCAAACATGATTTGGAATTTGTAAAGCTCGCATCAGCAGAAGTGAATATTTTTATTCCTGCCTAAGGGAATTATGTCACATATTTAGTTGGGACAGCTGCAATTAGTTTTGTGCTGATCATTATGAATGGCATCATACAGTAAAAGACACAAACAAGAATCACATAATCTCTAATATTTTCACTAGATGCTATTGTGAATAGATATTATACATTGTAATAATGGAATTGTTTTTACTAACGTAACTTTGGATGTATCACTATTTTCAGCACTTTTTGTCATCTACTGTATATAAATTGAAAATATAAAGTACATAGTACTTGCTTTTATCTTTTATATTACGTTTTTTTGTTGTAATGGAAAGGATTTCCATGAAATCCCTATATGGAGGGTGGCTTTGGAGCACTGTAAAAAAAGAGAAATGGAGTGATTCAAATCTAAAAAGGCAAATGTTGCAATATTGGTGAATTTGGTGGAATTAGATCACCTCTGCGCCTAGGAAGCAAGCAAAGTAAAATTCAGAGTTGAACAATCTGAACTTTTGTTTACATTTATGTCACAAAATCCAATCATGGACCTAATGTGGCCCTGACCTGCAGTGAAGGAGGCAGCGAAGACAAGCTTTTTGTAATCAGAATTATTTCTTATCTACCACTATCTTACTTCTGTCTCCAGCAGTTAGCCTCTAGAGGCTAACCCCAGCCAGCCTCCCCGACTCTCCAGTCTGTCTGCCTGATAGGCTTCGCTGATGTATGAATGTCCTCCTCTGAGTCAGACGCCGCGTCTTCCCCATCTGCAGTGCTGTCTGCCCAGCTGACTTATCCGATCTACTGCTTTGCTCCCTCAATCCTCTGCAATTAGCCTCTATAGCTTGCCTCAGCCAGCCCCAGCATCTCCCAGTGCTGGCACTGTCTTACCGCCGGGCTTCACCAATCTACCACTGTGCTAGGCCGCACTCCTCCTGAGCGAGCACTGGGAAGCCACCGCTTCTTCCCCTCTCTGGTGTGCTGTCTGCCCAGTGTGCTCCACCAATCTCCTGCTGTGGTTCCTTAGCTCCAGAGGGCAGCACAGCTGGCCACCTTGTCCCAATTCTGCAGCCCTCATAAAGGTTTTCTCACACTGATTTCCCACTGCTCCTGTCTGAGCTCCAGAATGCCATCTCACCTGACATCTGTTGTCTGGGTGATCTGTCCTCCAGCATGGGACGGCAGGATCCGAAACTGTGTCAGGGAAAGGAGGAAGTACTGCTGCAAGTGACAGTCATCCAGATGTAGCTTCTGAAGGAGGTGGTGGTATTCTCCATACTGGTTCCATTATTGGGAAATCTGGTGAACCCAGGGATACAGACTAATTTGTTCGGCTTTCAAAAGCAAAACAGAAAGTGCGAGTCACTCCATAAATCCATGTCTACCATAGTGAGGTTACACCAACCAGCAACCTCAAAGACTCTTTGCTGGCCAGGCGAAATGCAAGGAGAACAAAAGAAGGCAAAGCTCACAAAAGTTGTGGAGAATTGGAACTGGAGTCAGTCTTAAATTCCCAAAAGCCAAAGCATTATTTAATTTAACCATATAAAGTTTCCTTTGGGTATTTAGATCAATTAGCACTTTTTAGAAGAGCAGCCAATGTCTTAAATCATAAACAGGCGAGGGATTTCCCAACAAATTTGTGCAACTCTTTAATCAGCAATCTGTAACAACCCTCTCCAAATAACTACTTTACCAGACAATTTAAATAATGCTTCAATCTTTTGTTCAGTGATGTACCACAGCATCAGCTTTAATAACAAACCATCCTCTTTGATAGTAACCACAGCCTGTTTATACATACCACTGCATTCAAAATCAAAAAGACTGCAGCACACACTTTGCTCATTGTGTATTTCACTTTTTTTCTATCCTTTTGTCAGAGATATATTTTTATTGAAAAGGAAATGGACTTTTGATACTTGCTTAGTGAGAAGACCGAGACTGAAAAATATCAGAGCTGTAACTTGCATTTATGTTTCATTGTATGCCCTTCTTATATATTTCTGTCAAACCATGATTAATCCCCCAGTTTGATTCTAGTTTTCTTTTCCAATCCCAGTTTAGTGTAATTAAACAGATCTACAATTATTTGCAGCTAATTTTAACTTGCAGGGGAAAGGAAATAACCAGCTCTCTCGATATATGGTGCATGTGTTTATTTTGGAGTTGAAGGGAGTTGGAGATCTTCATTGAAAAAGGCTGCTGGAGTCAGCTTCGATGTGCTCATAAATCATTGCTAATATTTCTGTGAGCAGAAAAATCAGATATGAGATGTTAAAAGCTATTCTAATGAAAACCATCTAAGTGTAAAACCATCAAAGGATTTGTTTTGCCATTCAGCACAATAATCTCTGTATTATGTTCAGGAACGACATAATAAAATAAAAAAAAATTACCAAGAAAGAATAGTTTATCACTAGTTTGTCTCCATAATGTCATGATGAAATGATGTCTCAAGCATACAATAATTTCTGTTTGAATTGTTTGTAATACTTTGCATTTTATCTGTTTATTTTTGCCACAGCTCAGCATGGATCCGTCTACATCAGCCTTCTGATAATTACTGACTCAGAAAGGGAACTACCTAATCATTTCAAATCAAACTAAAGAAATAAAGTCATATTTCTTAAAATCTATTATGTTATATGGAGCTTTTTTGTAATCACTCTAAATATTTTTTACCTGACATCGCATATTTTATGCTAAACATCAAAAATTTTGCGAGGACAGTATTCCTAAAGTGTGGACTGATGATGTTATGACTTTATAAATACAACTATTTATGAGATAGATTAATGTTTTTCAACAAACAAATGCATGATACTACCAAACCAATAAGAGGGAACAGCTGGAATCACTCCACCTTTGTCTCAGTGGTTCTAATCATAAATAAAAGATTCATTAAATGAAAAAATGTGTTATCAGATATTTAAAGTCTTTAAAGAACTATTCAATATCCTTCCTGAGTGATTTTAATAGAGTGAGTCATATTTCAGGTGGCCTGATTTTCAGATTGTATCGACGCTCAACATTTGTCACTTGTCAAATTATTTTTCCCCCTGCGTGTCACATTCATTTGTCAAAACGCAGTTGTTCAAAGTTGCCTACTGCTTCTTGTCCAACTAAATCAGATTCTGAAGGATTTTTATTTGGATGTCACACTTATGGTAATGGCACAATAATAAAATTGTGTGCAATTCTAAATGCAATTCATCTAAGTCTTAAAGTCTTTAAGCAAATATCAGAAATAATGACGGGTGTGAGAAAATGAGAATAAGCAGCTGAATATTCTAGTTGGGTCCAGAGGTTTTTTATTTTTTTAGAAATGACCACCAATAGCTGCCATCACAGGAAATGAGTTGCTTGCCAGAGAGAAGATGCTGTGTCTGCAAACATTATACATCTCAATCAATTTAATTTAACATTAGTGAGAGCTGACAAACACAATGCATAGAAAAACAGAGGCCAAGGTGGTTATTTTGCTCAAGTTTTAACAGCTTGTTGTTTCTGCGATCTCTGATTAATCCCAGGGAAAACCATTTTCAACATTCTTCCTGCTGCACTAGTGACGTTTGAAATACGGCCGATGTATCCGATGCACATTTATTCTTCCTTCCTGACAGTTTTATGGGACTCATTATCTGCTTTGTGGCCATGGCTGTGAATGGAGGAACCTGTGGGGGTTTTATGTGTAGCCAGCAGCTCCTCCACTGACCACATTTAATGTCCTTTCTCAGAAAAAAAGGAGAAAAGCTGGTCGTGTCCTGAGGGGGGATCCAAACCCCTTGTAGGACCGAGCGCTGCACACACAGTATAACTGTGTAAGATTTTTAGATGAAAAAGAGAGCCAGACCAGAGTTTTTATTTATCTCAGGTGCAATGCCTCATTATAAGAGTGTTAATGAGAAGCAGACGGTGGAGGGGGTGGATGCAGGAACGAAGTGTGGTCTGAGGAGAGCCTGCATGGAGGTCTGTCAGGGGAGTTCCCGCCCTGCACCCCCTATGAGCTCAGCCAAAACACCCTTTGTTCAGGTGTTAATATCTTTTGAGCAAATGCTAAATTAACCTAACTGAGAAATGCACAACATAATGAATTGGAGAAATCCCATTAATATTAGCTAGATTGTTTAGATGTTTGGAAGTTGATGTAGACATAAAGAATGTGGGGCTGTTATTATTATTCATTTCATACATAATCTTTGGGAAAAAATACTATTGTATGTACAAATATACACATATATCTACAGTTAATAAAATGTATGGAAAGCATATTGATACATATCCCTTCTGTTCAGAACTAAATATACTCTACAAATGGCCCGTTGTCTGCCTATTTTTACCCTGATCAATCATTTGGTTGGAAACATAAACATTGGATCCCTTTTTGCTAGGGTGCACATCAAGAATTACCAGATCTCACCAAATCTCAAAACGTGCACAAGCATCTACATTTTCTAAAAGAAGCACAAAGATATGGCTATTGTTTTGATGCTAACATTATTAGCAAATATTTTAGTTACATAAAATATTGTCCCATTATGTTTCTATTGCAATGTTCTATTGCAGCAGTGGGGAGATGTAGGAAGAGTAGCAAAAAGTGTACTCAAGTAAAAATAGTGCTTCATTTACACATTTCTACTCAAGTAACAGTAGTATTTGTTTAAATGACTATTCAAGTACTAAGTATCTGTTGTACTATTTATGTAAGCAGACAGAAAAGAGTATATACTTGTGTGTGAATTCCTTTAGTTTAAAGTCTAAAATAAAGTAATTTTTGCAAATAAAATTATTTGAAAACAAAGAAATACTTCTCAGACTACTTTTTTACATAAAACATATAAAAACATCTCCTACAGTATACAATGTATGAATGATCAAATGGTGTAAACTACCTCCAGTGACAATATGTACTTTTTACTGTATATTACCCTAACCTCTTGACCAAAAAAGTCTCAGCAGATAAAATTAACATTAAAACAACAAAGTCTCTGTCTGACCAATACCTATTCTTGTGAAACTTAAACTGTTTGTCTGTGTTTAGTACATTTTGAAGTTAAACAGCTAGTTTTTTGGGTTAAAAAGTTTTATTTTTTCTACCCAGTAGGTAGAGTAGCCAAAGAATCCTCAAGTAAAATAGTGAAACATCATGATATTAATACATAAGAAAAAAGCACAGTAAAAGTAATGTTAGAATTTATTCAAGTAAATGTAACTGATTAAATGTTACTACTCCCCTTCTCTGTAGTTGGGAACTATAACCCATCCCTTACTCCATTTAAATGGTTTAGCCTCTGGCAAACTTCCTTAAGTTTTTTAAGCTGCTCCAAAAAAGCCCCGAAATGTTGGGTATGCTTCAGCTAGAGACAAAAAACCCAGATCATGTATACATGGGAGCCTTCATTTATTCAAGTCCATCTCTGTGCATCCCAGTGAGGGACAATAACAGTGTTGTCTACCATAAAAACTTCCTCCATTAGGAGAATCTCAGTCATAAAAACAACAATCCTGGTATCTGGGTCTACTTTTAGCTGCTGTGTCTATTATGTTTTTTTATAGGTTTTTGTCTCCTCCCTCCTGAGAGTCAGGCTATCAAACAAAAATAATTTACTACCTCATCTGCATTTGACCTTGAGCTGCCTGAAATGCTGTTTTGCTCAGAATATGTGAAACCTACTGAAAAAATAGATGTCAATGTGTAACATTATCTGGTTCCTTTAAAATAGCCTTGGGGTTTATATAAAATTAAATGAAATAATGAAATAAAACAATAACTAAGGCTATTAGAGGTGATATTGGTATAATGTTAATTTAGAAATATATTTTTATTTATCTTCTTAATTATGTTAAGAAAATTGTGATTATAATTTCTCTTGATTCAAGCCATATATTTTCAACGTTCTTTAATAACTGTAATTGCTCCTGGTAAATCTAAAAAAAAGAAAAAACAATGATTCCACCATGCCTACCTTAATTCAACTACAAGAATACTTATTAGACGCACAAAATAATCCAACATTACACATCTTTGCATACCTGTGCATTTAAGATCAGATTTTAAGAAGACCTTACTGCTGTTAAAGCAATCAAAGTTCTCAGTCCACATTATTTACTACTACCACTATACAACCAACTGTGCCTCTAGAACACCCAGGTCCAGTGGAAATTGTTTTTTAGGTTTCTATGATACCTGACATAGAAACCTTGCCTGATATGGCTTTACTTTTGGAACAAAAAATATGGAGTATTAGGTGTAAACGGGTTTTATTTTTATGTTTTTTTTTTATCAACATTTTCTTTAAAAATTATTAGACCCCTCTCAATAATGCGAGGAAAAATCTTTGTGTTTACAGTGCCATAAAATGTTCGAAGTAAGCATTATAATCATTATAATTGTTAATCATTATTATTGATTATCTGCGGCGGTGAGTTACAAATATGGGCCTCTTGCCATCACCCTAGTCTTGAGTTTCCTCTTCTGATTCTATATCAGATTCAAGTCAGGGGTTTCGCTTCTCCACATGTTTGATTCCAAACAAATAAACTATTTTGACATAATCCAAAGATTAAAACTTCTAACTGTATGCTTATGTTTAAAGTCACAACAACCCTGAGTAAACTGTCGTTTTGCACCTGATGTTGCAACTCGGACCAAGACTTATGCTTAAGCTCTTCTCAAACACCAAGATTGACCTAATGAATACCCTCATATTTCCCTCAGTTGTAGCAGAAGATTAGGTTTCATTTAACATGTGTTTTTTCTTTGAAATATGCAGTAAGGGCTCCCAGTTCATCAAACATAGTCTATTTTCCAGGCTGATTATTGATAAATAAAACACTGATAAGATTGTTAACTGTAACATAATTAAGTAGCTTCATGAAACACCTCATTACATTGTCTATAATTGTGTTATTAATAATTTACACAGGTATTTTTCTACTTTTTATCAGAGGTGTTTACTCACTAGACCCATGACTGCATAACCTCAGTTCTAAATCCCTCTTTGAATATGATTGGATTTAATTAGCAATTTTGAATTTTGTTTTCCATGTATTTGTTTGTTTACTTGGTTTGCTCATTTTAGATATGGTTTTCATTTCAATCCATCTGTTTCCACTCTCTCTAAAATACTTAGTTGGACTTTCCTTTTATATGACAAGTGCTTTCCAAATAAAGTTTCCTTTATTGATTGATTTTTCTTCACATTGTGATGCTGTTAATTTTGCCTTCTGGTTTGTGTGTAAAGCCACAGAAATCCTTATTTATTGCATGGGTGTTTCTTGCCTTGTCTTCGTTCAGCAGCACAGTTTGATTTCTGACTGCCTGCTGCAAAGCTTTGATTGTTTATAGCTTCACATTTTATGGGTGAACCTTTTCAAAAGGAGCTAAAAACCCCAGCTGTTTATCTTAACAAGTCAGATTTTTATGATTTAGTTTATTTTTTTAGTATTAACTTTTGTTTAGCACACACACATTGTTAATGGTGCCATATATACACAGTAGGCACATAATATTGTATCAACATGGATAGACAGCATTTTAGAACATTAAAATAAATAAAAGAAATATATGTTTTTAAAGCTACTTTAAATGTTTTAAATGGATAACAGGCTTATACAACATTTGTGACGTCAAAATGGTGCTTTCTGTTATTTGGAATATACTTGAAGGTAAATTCAAGTTTTATGATAGAGTCACTCCAAATTATGAGTGATGCAATTGAAAAAAAAAGGCTTTCCTTCCCTGTATGTTTTATGGATTCTTCTCACGCATTTCCCTCTGAGACAAGAGGCTCAGTAATCTGTATCCTTTAGTGAGAGAACCCCATGGAGATGCATTAAAGAGATAAATTGGTATCATCCCCAGTGTGACACTCTCCTCATCTGTCTCTGCTCGCCTCCATTGATCACAATTTATTTTATTTGTGTTGTTTCATTATTAGGCGGAAGAAAAGCATGGCATTAATAAAGCCCTGATTATAAAGTTAAGCGTAAATACTATACTGTAAGGCAGGAAGTTGAGGTCGAGGCACGAGTCTCCGGCAACTCTCGTCTTTGTACCTCGATCACAGGTGGGACAGATCAATCACAGTTGAATGTAATTCATTTCTTAACGATTGTCCAGCTCAGAACATCGAACACTTCTTTAAATCGGTTGGTAAGCTCCTGCTTTTCCTTCCTGTCATCTCTTTGTGACAAAGCGCAGTGTTGAACTGTAATGATACCACTAATTACCCTGATATATCTTTATTGAGAAAACACTTGCTTAGGTTTGTCCTTTGAATATGAACAATTAATGTTCTAAATTTTACTGTAATTGTAATCTAGATCAAATGATCCTGAATACGACATATGAAAATGGTGCACTCAACTTCTAAGAAAGGTCCAGTTTTAGTTTCTTTCTACTAGGGTCCTACACAAGACTTTTTCCAGACTCAAATTACTAGAGGTACCAGTCCTTTACATAGTTTTAAAGTATATTTTAGCAAGGACCACCAACAATAAATATCACACATTGTTCTACAATGCACACGGTTTAAGTACAGAAAACCAAAAAATTTTGAAAAGATAAGAGAGCAAAGGGATGAAAAAAGGAAGAAAACAAAGCACAAGAAAGGATTTAAGGTGTCATGGTAACCTTATATCCTTTTAATCAGTGAGAGCAGAGATCTATGCTAACTGGTTTTTATTAGGTGCACCTTGCTAATATTTTTGTTCTTACTTTACATACAATACATTTGTTCTTACTTGGTTAGATTTAACAAGTTGTCTGAAACAGTCTTTATGGAATTTGGTCCTTACTGACATGGCAGCATCACCTTTTTGCTGTCAATTTATTAGCTGAATAATAATATTGCATTAATTTCCAAAGGGGCTCATTAGCCATGTTTCCATCTAAATGAAATGAGAATTTTAAGCAAACTTTTAAACCATTGAATAAAAGGAAATGGCAATTTGTAGTGTTTCCATTTGGTTTAAAGTGAATTAATCAAGCACCGCAAAGCATAATGTCGTCACACATCACTGTCCACATTAGGTCGTCATACATGGCTTTAATAAACAGGAAGAGGCAGCAATACAGCAGCGACCACAGTTCAGCAATGGAGGAAAGTTTTAATGAATGTGTTTCCATCAGGTATGTTTGACATGTCAGCTAGTGATGGTGATGTTGCTTCGAGCCATGTTTACGGGCATAATAGGAACATCCAGGAAGATGCTGACATTAGAAACAGTTAATCAGTCCTGCTACATCAAAGTTGAAACGAAAAAAGTGTTTCCATCTGTATTTTGCACATCAATCCTTTTTTTAAAAGCCAAAAGCAACCTAAAGCAAGCTAAAAACTGGAGGGAGTTTTTTCAAATTTTGCTGTTTCCATTAAGTTTTTCTGATGCAATACTACAAAATGTGCATTACAAAAAGCTGATAAAAATGCACCTATTGGTTTGAATTATTGTTAATATAGACTTTAGACCCATTTTCATGTTTAAGAATCTAGTTTGAGATCGTTTGAGATTTGTGGCATGTTTGGTCCTGCTTTAAGTAGTGATGAGAAGTTGGATACTTTGTGTCCACATAGGAAAGAAAAGCAATTCTCAGTGAAACTGTTTCACTCTTCAAGACCTGGATGTTAAGCAAAAATGTTTAAACTTTTGTTTGATGTTATGGAAAACCTCCAATGTTGACAGGTATGTTGATTCTGATTTATATTTTTCATATGCTTTAGTGAGGCTTTAGAGAAAATGTTGTGATGTAACACTGGGTCTACTGGAGAGCAGGATATCCATATTTCTCCTCTGTATCTGAACAAAAGTACGAAATATTCAAGGCTGAATTCTTTTCTTTGTCCCCAGACTATAATAAATAAGCAAAAATATTATCACAGAACAGAGCATACTGATCGGTTTTCTACAAAACTATTCATACTATGTTCTTTTTCAGCATGTGGTGATGTGTTTTGGCTTGGGGACTCGGATTACACAATCTTGACTGAACATCCAAGGGGCTCAGTGATTAGTTTTATTTCAGCTCCAGTCAATTCTAACTTTTAGTCAAAGATATGTAGCTCTTTAGACTGTTTTATACATTTCATTGCACTTTTGGTTTACTGTACCATCCTCTGTACTTACTTGCAAGCAACCATTTAAATCTTTGTGTGGATTCACCAGGGGACTGTCTGATGGCCTTTTGGTTGGATAACTCACATCTCCTTAGGATGGCTACGTTTTAGATCCAATGGACTCCTTGAGTAGAGGGAATACATTCCTGATCAATACTGAGGTGACCTTTTCTTCTTGTATTCACCTGTATTGGGATTAACATCATCAGTTAAGAAAGAAGTCAAACTTATTATGCAAAAGCTTAAAATCATGAACAAACTGAAGTTTTTGCTGTGTTCCTCTAACCCAAAGATTTCCAGCAGGCATCCTTACATTTAAAAATCAAAGCATTTAAAAAATCAAAAAGATCAAACCCAGCAATTTTAATGTTTTTTTTTAGGAACCCTCTCACTTTCTCAAAACATAAATAAACTCCAGGCATAAACCACTATGTGTTTTATTTAAAATGGATAATTACATATCTGTGCTTCTATTGACTTTATTTTAAATTTCTTACCACAATTTCTGCTGTAAAACTGTTGCATTGCTGGTTGTTGTCAATATGATCTGGAAGACCCTACCCATGGTGCATTAATTGGTCAGAAAAAATATTTATTTATTTTATTTTTATTGAGTTTTAAGTGTGGATATGACATTTTATCCATTAAATTTCTGCTACAGTACAGTCCAGGTGGGGGGAAATTATGCAAACTTTTCTTCCATAGAGACTTTAGATGCATAGAATTGCCTTTTAAATGTTGAATATAACAACAACGTATAGAAATATTCTTTATTCTCATACTGGCATTTGCCAGAGACAAAAAAATATAGCACTGGTTGAACTAATGTCATTTTATATAGTACTTCCACCTCCAGTTAAACTGTTCAACCTTTCAACCAGAAAACAGGCTTTAATCAAAGGTGACTGCCCTTTCCTCCATTTTTCCTAAAAAGGTTCTGACACCTATTAAAGAGACTTTGTCAGTTCTGGTAGCTCACACTGGAGCAACCCATAGTTAAGATGCTGAACTTTTTAAGCACCTGAATGTCCATCCTTTTCAGCAAATTCCCAGACAGATGCAAATTGAAGACTCATCTTCTGGTCTGTTGTTTTTGTGGGTTTCGTTACTACTTAATCGTGATGAGACTTCTCCTGTCATTTTTTTAAATAAGTTGCAAGACAGAAGTTATACATGCTTGGGTTCTCAGACTGCAATTCTCCCTCTTTGTTCAATGCTAACTTTTCCCTTTTGACAAATCATCTGTCCTCTCTATCCATGATCTATTTTGGTGGTCAAAAGTGTGTCGTTTGTTCTTTAGATGCAAGTGTACAGCCGAATGTTGCCCAGAGCTGTACAAGCAGTCTTGACCTTATTTCACAGACTAGACATTGGTGCAATTAAAGTGTTTAGCAAGTGATATTAATACAGTTTTTAAAAAGTAATATACTTAACCCTGCAAGAAAATGCTTGCTTCACTAAGCAAGCAGGTGAGAAAAAAAGTTTATGTCAACATTGGCATAAAAGAATGTCTTAATAATTAAACTGCTGTATTTTTCAATTATGTTTCCAACAATAAAAAAGATGTTTTTTATTCATTAGTAAGTTTGCTAACTTTTGCAATTATTATAATTGCAAACATGCTAGTGGAGGTTCTGCCCAGAAACAACAGAGCAGGACTGTGAGCCTCAGCTATGTTAAGAGGCAATGTAGTAATGCTCTGGCAGAAAAGCTTCTTGACACCATCTTAGAGGGAGATGAGTTAATAATTTTCTTTGTGACGCATTAAACTGGAGCTTGAATATCGTCCAAATGCCTTAGCTAAAACATGTTGACTCAATTTCTGTAAAACAATGGTGTTCTTTGGAGTAAAAGCAGTTGGATTGATCATTGAATTACATGCATTAGGTTAAAAAATAATTTTGAGATTTAGTTGTATTTTTTAAAATGCTGACCTTTAGGATTCCTTGTTTCTGTCAATTTGTGTTGGTTTGGTACCCAGCCTTGAGGAAAGGTTGTATAACGTGTGTCAGTCAGATCTGCATTAGGAATATTTACTTACCTGTAGAGTCTGTACTTAATGTGTTTTTCAATAAACTTTTCAATCAAAATAGGTTATATTACATTGGCCAATATTTTTAATTAAGGTTATTCAAAGCAAAGTTTGTTTGATCTAGGCTTATAATATTTTGTATTGCATAAAGATCAACTGGTCAAAACATGATTCAGAACCATAGTAAATGGGGAGAGTGTCAAAAACACAAACATTACACCAATATCTGACACCAAGTACCTTTGATGAACTTTTTCTGGCTTTTATTTTACACTAGTAAATAGACCATGAATGCAAAGTGACAAGTATTTTCAGTTGGACTGTTTTGGGCCAGAATATGTTGATTCATCAGATTAGTATATTTGGAAGTGGAAAGGAAAACAAACCTGTGTTCATCTTTTTTGTATTATTTACTTGGCAATAATGAAAAATCGCATAGCATGTTAATGTAAGGATCAACAATGAATTGACATGTAAGAAATTAGACAGATTGAAACTGATGACATCATAGTCAACCTTTACTTTAGATGATAATTTACTACTAATAATAAAACTAATGCAATGTGTAACCACTATAATCATGTAAAATAACATTTTTGAGTCACATAAATTTTGTGAGGCTAAAAATATTTACAAATATTTTCACTTTTATTCCTTTTATTCTGACTGTATCTAATCCACCATGCTCAGGGCAATAGAAATAGCTGTCATATTCGTTTAAATGCCCCTTTAGTGTCCATGATGTAGAGAAGTGAAAAAATCCAGTCATTCCACTGCATATAACAAGTCGGAAGCAGAGTATCTCGGTGAATCCCTGCAGCATGCTGCATAAACCCTTAATGGAGCTTCCTGGAAAATATCCCTTATTTATGTTCCTGTTAACAGTGCATCACAAGGGTCATAAAGGCTTTTTCTCCCACCGTTAGATCTAAACAAAAAACAAGCTGAAAGGAGACATTCGAGCTAGAATAAAATGGGTGAAATAATGGTAACATGCCCTGCGGGACTTCAGATGGGTATGCGTGGCAGAGTGAGTGTGACAGAACTGGAGTGGGGCACTGTGGATGCCCAAACGTCATGTGCTACACACCAACGTACAGCAGGAGCTCCTGTTCCTGCTATTTTTACTCCAGCACCTGGAAATGCTGCAGACTTGTTCTGGACTGCACATTTTTTTCCCTGAGCACATTCAGGTGTGAGAGCAAGCGATCTATGTTCACAGCAATTAAGATTCTGCTTCTGTCTCCTCTTGGTACACAATTACAGCTCTACTGCTGTTTGCTCTAATTGCTCTTTCTGCTGGGATTGGTGGGAAGCCAGTGATTGTGATGGGTAGGGGATTATCTCCTTTCTTTTACTCTGGCCCCTTAAAAAAAATCATGTGTAAACTCCCTGGAGTAATTACCAGGCCTCATGATTAATTGTCTATTGAAATTAGCGCTGGTCTAGCTTTCATTTTTACTGCAGCAAATATTAATTAATGTTAACTCTCCCCTTTTCTTTTCACCCTTTCTAGAGAACATCTTTTGAATATTCATTGAGGTCTTAAAAAATGGGAAAAAGCTGGAAGGTTTAGCCAGAGAACTGACTCTCACCAATAAAAAAAAATGCAAAGCTTGAAATTAAAAATGTTTTATTCAGACCATTAATAATATTTACAGGAGCAGAGCGGGTTAGAGAGAGCAAGCCTCTGTTTAAATCACATATTCTCTGTTTTTGTTGAGAAGTTTCAGAAAATATGCAAAGCAGCACATTGGCTTTTGTTTTCCCCTTGGAGGAAAAGGAACATTCCCATTTAATTCAGTTAGTTTGTTTAACCCTTTGAGGAATGACAAGTTGAATAAATGCAGCATAATCACATTCTGCATATTTTCCTATTATAATATACGGAAACACAAAGTGACCTTGAATAAAACATGCACCACAACAATACATATGAGTAATATGGAAATTTACTCTGAATCAGATCAGCATTGGAATATCTTCATATTCTTGTCTTATCTCAGTTTGCTGAATGCAGCACATTCTCACACTATGCATGGTTTTCTCATGTATGTGCTGTACTAAAATCCACATAAAAATATACCAACTGCAGTTTAGATCTGTTTATTGATATCTTTAAGCAGTTACAGGCATGTCAAAGGCTTATGATATCATTGAAGAATTGTTGTTTCTTTTTTTATGTAAAAAATATATATTTCATTAGTCATTCCCAGGTTTAATATTATTTTTTTTCAATCATATTAAGATGATAACTTGAATACATTAGAAAGTTGCAGACAAGGTACGAGGAAATAGACAAGGAAATAGTTGCCACCTCTTTAAATTCAACACATAGAATAAGAAATATAGAAAATGACCAATGAATGAATTTCCCCTCAGCTCTAATATGATTTGTTTTCACTCAAAGCTGTGAAGGCAGTTTCATTTCTGTCTGCCTATTAAGTGTGCATTCTGAGCCAGGTGTCTTTTCATTTTTTTCATAGTTTCCTAATGACAATAATGAGTCTTGATAACAGATACTTTGAAATTAAGGGTTAGAGATGTGACTGTGTTTTAATTAAGACCATCACAGGAACGGGAATACTTTATTAGATCAAATGTGTATGAGCTATTGTGTCTTAAAAACAAAACAACATATTTATCTTGCTCTTAGGAAAGGTACTAACATTTTTTTTCTGTAGATCTCCACTGCTTTAGACAATGTAGAAGGTCAAACATTTTATTCAACATTGACATTACTTTAATAATAATACATAAGGTTAGAGCACCTTCAGGCTTGATTTTACTCTTGAACTTCCTTTTAGCTTGCATTAGGTGTATACTTTTCAGAACTTGTGTTTTCTAGGTACAGTATATGCAAATTTATTTTTTTAAAGAACAACAGATGGAAATGAACAATTAACATCTTTTGAGTGACTAAGATTTTTTGTCAATGTCAACAGCTTGTTTATACCCGAAGCACTGTATACATGTGGTTTATTGGGTATACAATGTAGGGGGAGGGTGTTATAGTATACAGAAGTTACAGATCTTGAAGTCCTTCAGCTTTAAAGGCAAACTTGGTATATTTAAAGGCTCAGTAACAGTGATGCTAATGAAACAAAATCTCATTGTATTTTACTCAAGAGGGAAGTCTTGTAATGAATACAAATATTCAATCTCAATAGGAATATCATCTATGGAATATAAGTGTAGCAAATAAATAAAAAGAACTAAAGTGCCGATTTAGAAAATTAACCTCAATGCTCTTGTTTTCATATTACAGTTCTTTGGCTATACAGTAGCTTTGCTCTGTCATTTGCTCTGTTTTTACCGAAGGTCTGTGTTTTTCTCAGAGCACCATGGCTTTTCATCACTAGGTGAGGAGCTTCACCTGACACATCTGTTCTCAATCATCAGAGCTGCAAGATTCAGATAGCGATCTGACAGCAGATGGATACCTGTGTGTTACCTAAGGTGGCAGTCTCAAGCTGTATGTCAGACTTGAGTACATTTATAAAGAGATTTACGGTGAGTGGACATTGCAGTAATGTCAACAACAAAGCAGGAGGAGCAGTGAAGAAAACTAAACAGTTTCAGGTTGAGACCAAGCTCTTAATGTACAGTGCAGGGAACAGATCACTCACGGCACATACAGACTTTGTTATTTTTTAGTATAATAAATGTAATTTGTGGGGAGACATGACATCTCTGATGCTGGTATATATATATATATATATATATATATATATATATATATAAACATAGCTTTAACTGTGCCATACTGACGAGTCATGTGCACTACCAGCTCTCGATCTCTCACCATTCCACAGTCCCAGCTCAGGTAATGCCCCTGTCCTCCGGTCGGTCCTCATTGTCAGACTATCAATAGGACTTCTTCTTTGATTCTGAATATTGCAGTATATATGTAAGGCAGACAAAGTCTTCTGGGATTTCTTCCTGTGCCAATCAATCCATTCACCCACCGTCCACCAAAATAAAGTTACTTTGACAAATATTTATGTAAAGGCTAAAACATTTGTGATTTAAGGTTTAGGTTACAACAAGTGGGTCCCCAAATGTTCAGAGAAAATCTTACACTTAATGATATTCTTTCTATATCATTAATTCGAAATTTGATTTTAATTGTTTGCCCTCTTGTGCTAAGAGGAAAAAAGTTTCTGTAAAGCTTAGGTTTTATCAGACAGACCAATCACTACACCAGCCAGATGATCATCTTCTCCCCTCAAAGCATTTTTTCTCACATTTCCTGCATGTAGGTCCAAGAGTGACTTAAAACCATGAAATACAAGAAAAAATGTTTAACAGATGGGTTTAAAACATTTGATACCAAAGGATATGCAATAAAAGATGAAACCTATTATTTGATTATTATGATCTTTGTATGTTTGGGTTTTAAGTAGTGTTTTAATTAGGATGTTTCATTTTCTAGCTCATCCTATTGCAATGCCGTTGAAATAATTTAACCCAGCAAATATTGAATTAAAAGCAGCCTTTTATGATCCTCATGATTATATTATGTCATATTAGGTGCAGGTGCCTCCTGAATCAAAAGGTCCTGCAGTGTATGAACTTCACTGATTCTTGAACAAGCAGTTCAAGACACTTTTATACTAACAAGCTTTTAACTAGATTGCTCTATTGATTTAAAAGTGTTGTCTTATTTTTATGTTTTTGCAATTATGAAGAAATTTGTGGTTTTATTGTCTTCATAATTTTCTGTATTAATGAATTTCCCTCTACATACTTATATACCTTTTCCTAAAGGCTTGGTACCAAACCAACACATAAATACTAATGTGCTACTTAGAATTAATTTGTACTACTTATGCTTCGGCGATAGTATCTAGGTGTTATTTTGTTGTATGTCTCGTACCATTTCCGTTGGTTGTGCTGTTCTTTTTGCATCTCTTTGCAGGTGGTGAAGCAGACTGAAGTTGTTTTTATCATTGTCTCCCTTTTATCTCCTGTTACTTTCATCTTTTCTCCTTTTTTTCTGTTCTGCCTTTCCTGTTCTACTTACATTCGGGTGTCCATATAATCTTTAAAACTCCCAGCATAATTATAATAAAGCAATTTATATGCATAAAACCAGCTGAACACTATGGCGATAGCCCTACTACTACACTTGTGCAAGAAAAATCTGTTGGGCTCTGTTTGGCATCAAGACAATTGTTCTTATTGCCACATGGCCAGACAGGACACTTAAAAAAAAGGAAAATGAAAAAAAAAGAATTAATTTGTAAATCTAAATCCATTAAAAGACAAGTAATTTTGATTCACAAAATAGTATTAACAAAACAATTTCAATAAGTTCCAAAATTAGCAGATGAAAGTAAAATGTACTTTGATATCAAGAGCAAACTTGGTGCCTGACCATGTTTAGGTCAGAAATAGAAAATACAGTTTACTTGTTTGCTACACTTTGGTGTAGTTTGAAGCAATGTTGCCTTGGTTCTGGGATCAATTCCCAGTCTAGGGTCTTTCTGCATTTTCTCCCTTCTTTCTCCTACAGTCCAAAAACATGACTGGCAGGTTAATTGCTTCTCTAGATTCCTGTTAGGTGTGAATCTGTGTGTGCATTGTTGTATGTTACTGTGTTGCCATGGCGACCTGCACATAGTGTACCCTGCTTGTTTCTCATAGACTGCTGGTGATAGCCACCCAAATGAAAATAGTATACAGTGGTGATTTAGATTAGATGAGTAAAATTTACTTAAATATTAATTAAAAATAAAGTCATATAAATATTTTTACTTAAGTTTTGAAATTGAATAAAACATGAGTTGAGTAAAACTTACTAGCAAAACAAAAGGACATTTTTCCTTGATGAGAGAAATTTTGTAATAAAATTAACTTCAGTTTGTACGTTAAATCAACTATTCTCAGTAAGTTAAATCAACTTTGTAAAACTTACAAAGAATTTCTATGTGAAAAAAATGTACCAATGGCTTTTCTAAGGAAATGGTACTCAAATCTTTATTTAATGCCGGAGGAGCGAACAAATATAAGTTGGTCACTGGTAGAAGCTACTAAAACATCAATTGACAATATTTAAATGACTATTTGAAGTTGGCAAGGCCTTGTCTGTGCTTATGGCATGATACAAATACGACAAAGACATTGAAAGTCAGGCTTCATTTTCCAATTTATTGAACTTTTCAACTACAAGTAGATATTTTCTAAATCAAAGACACTGTTTTCAATTTTGCTTGTAAATCACATCTAGAATAAGTGAATTAACCCATGAATAAATATCTTGAAAATATATCTATCTCTCTCTCCAGTCAAAGTTTTCACGCCCTTATTATCCCTCTGTGCAGCACAAAAATCCCGATGACCTTCATCTTTCCAGCATTAATCCATATTCAGATAAAGGGATCATACCCAGCACGTCAAACTAATACCTTCACCCCTCAGCATCTCTGTGATCGGCTGCTAAAAAAACTGCAGCTGCTGTGAAATAGCTGTGACATAACTTGATCCCTGTAGTGACAGCACACACCACTGCTTGCTCCCTGTAATATATCAGTGCCAGGAAATAGTGGATGCAGAGACACGCTGATTGAATCAGGGCCCACTGAGACCCTGGGGAGGGTTAGTCTATACAAAACCAGCAGCAAACACACCAGAATCCCTCTAACTGTATTCACTGTAACAACGTTTAAAGACATAGAGGTCATTTGTTCAACTTCTTTCCTGACAGGGAAAATATAAAGTCATTTTATTGTCTTATGGGCTGAATATGATCCAACCAAACTATAGTGTCAGAGAGTTTGTGCTGAAGTTACAATGGTGAGAGATTTTATTTGTTGACAGCATTTACCTTACATTTTAACTTTTTGCTCATAATGTTCAGTGACACGACAGTTTAAAGGAAGCACATATTAGCTGGTTGGATCAACAAAAGAATCACTTCTATGGTTTTAAAAGCCTTTGATTTGCAAAAACTGAGCATACAATTTATTACCTGTTATCATAAACAATTAAATTATACTATTTATGACCACCCCCTCATACTCCAGTCTTTATGTTCTGATGACTCACAGTCTGTTATGCATCTCACCGTACTCACATTTATTATCATCCTCCAAGGATAAATGACCAATAACTTTGACAAAACATCATAAAACTGTCTCTCAGACAGTGATAATAGAAATCAGATTTTCAGATTTAAGTGTCTGTAACACAGAGTTCAGCAACTGTAATATTATGACCATTACATTAATGTCCAATAAAAGAAAGTGGTCGTGAGGTTGACAAGTTGCCTGGCTGTTTTTGAAGCAGTAAAACAGTTTAAGATTTGGCTCTGGCAATAAAACCTGAATATGATTATGCGCAGATGTGCTTTGACTCCGAATGATTTGTGGCTTTCTTATTACTTTTTTCTTTGTATAATTCATTGGCATCTAATTTTTTCAGTGTCTGGTGGTGGTTGTTGCAGAAATCTGTATCTGTTTTTTTTTCTTTTTGCTTTTCATATACACTTAAACCAAGCAACTTTTAATATAAGACAAAAAAATGTAAAAAAAAATAAATCTAGACAAATATTTTCAAATAATGTCATTTATTATGGAATTCGGCTGCCATAAACAACTTGGGCCTGTATAAAAATGTAACTGACAGCCTTTGTTATTGATTAACCATTTTTGATTATCAATGTCTTTTGGTTTAACCACCAGTCATACCCAGACCTGGTTACTACTAGCCTGGCCAGCCAGACTGACTCACGTAACGTTTAGTACTCTCCACTCTAAAATAGGGCAGACTAATCACAGCGTGGGCTGGCCCTATAATGAAACAGCCCTTTTCTGTAACCATAACAGTCAAGATCGCGGCTGCAACTGAGTGATGTTTTAACGATGCACTTTATTATGTCACGAAAGAGCTGTTTATATCATTAAAATCTCAACAACTGTCTGCTGGAAGAGCTCTTCTTTTCTTTTTTTTCTTTTAAAGACATTTTGCATCACATTCATAATTACCAGATCTATTCTAACCTGTTTTTACTAACTTTGTTTGAAATCAGGCTTCTTTCTAGGCTAAAATGTCTTGTACATAGTGTAAGTTAGTCCTGCTGACCAGATTAGGTTACTACCAGGCCTTTAAATTAAAAAAAAACATTCAAGTATAACCTGCCAGAACATATAAAGTAATCTAAAAAAATTTAGAAACATAAGAAAATAAAGTCATTGACATTTGTCAGTCTAATAAGGGTTACTTTTTTATACCATTACAATTTTCATGGCTTTAGGAAATAAATTAAGAAACAAAACATCTACAGATAGAGAAAGCAATGGCACTGTTTGAAACAGTGACCTAGTGCATTATTTTGTATCATTTCCTTACCGCTTTTTTCACTTCAAGTCGATAGATTCCCATATCCAAAACATCTATTATGTGTAAAGCTTGTTGAATTCATCTCTGGTGAAAAAAGGAATCTTGTGCTGCTTAAATATAACAGTGAGAAAAACTAAATGATTTCCCAATATTTAGAGTAACCTTTGTAACATCATTTCCAGATATACTCAAGCATTTTGTTTTATACCAGCTTATCAAAAAAGTGGTTCCTTTTATAATAGTGGTTGTTATCTTTCTTTATTTGTTGAGAGAGATGCAGGATAAATTGAGGAGATGAGGGGGAAAAAAGGCAACACAAAGACATTCACAACAACAACCATGCAATTACACAACCATACCTAAAAACACTTTACGGAGATCAATTAACTAACAAAGATCAGATGTTTTTGGACTGTGACAGGGAGGAAACCCACATATGCACCAAAAGAGCATGCAAACTCAACCTAGAAAAAATAACCCTCAGTTAAAGTTGGCTGAGATGCAACACCGTGGTCGATTTTAAAAACACACAATATCTGTTTAAATTTAGATTAAATAGCATAAACATATTCTTAGATGTTTCTATCTTTTTTTCCCTAACAGGATATCTTGGAAAAAGACAAAGGATACGATTTAATAGAAGCAACTGCCAACAAAAAGGATAAGTAATTTCTTTAAGGGAACATTATTTTTACCTTTTTTCATATTTCTGAAAACGGACACCCAAACCAAAGTCAAAATAGACACAAACCCAAAAAATAATAATAATAATGATAACTTTGACACTTTTGGTTACCCTTAAAAAGTATGGTGTTTAGATGTAAGTTAGCACCTAAAGTGAAACTGAACAGACCACGGCTACTCAGTACAATTCTTGAATCCAATCAAATAAACTTAACGGAGAACATTTTTTCATTTTTAAGTGGTACACAAAATATTGATGTTCTAAATTTAGCAAAGTATGGAAACTATAAATTGCATTAAATTATATCATACATTTTTGTGTTGCTATAAGGAAAGTCCCTTTGTTTTACGGCTTCTTCTATATTCTATCACCAATCTAAACATTTAATGCCCTGCACATCTGTTTGAAAATATGATGGCTATTAACATTTCACATAACTAATTCTTAAATTAAACTGTATTTCTCAAATATACAAATAAAGAAAAATTGATTTAAAAGAGATACTTCAATGATACATTCTCTAGGTGATCGGGTACGAGTAATTATTTTTCTTTTAAATGTTCAAGCTTACACCTCACTAAAAGAAAGCAGACCCATCCCATCTCCTGAACCACTGTGACCCTGATCCTCTCTGGAGTTGCACCACTCTGTGTTGCCATAGTTACCTCTTCTTGGCTACTTTGTAGGGTCACCAGTTCTGGTGAGCTGTTTCCTCTGCAAAAAGACGTAACTAATGTCCTGCAGGTTCATGCTTGATGTAAATAGTCTCCGCTGACAGACCACTGTACAAATACTCAATTACGTCTGCTTAAAGGAAATGATTTGTTGTAACAGCGAGCACTCAAGTTGTGCAACATCAGTGTTGCCAGGAATGTGGCGGCTGATTGCACAAGCTGGAATTAGGTATTGATCAGAGAAGGGGGGTTTAGGCGCCAGTAAGGGACTGGGAGGGGTCCAGAGCAAAGATTTACCGAGGATGGGGGCGGGAAGCCAAACCTGCACACTTTGCCCAGGCTCAAAGAGCTGAAAACCCCTGAGGAACCAATTTACACACAGCTACAGTGCAATATCTGAGCCAGTCAATAATGGAAATCTGATGCCCCCTCTGCCATCAATGTGACCGCGCCTCTCCCTCTCGTTAGAGCACCTTGAAAGTTCTAGGCCAATCCATAGACACAAAAGATTTCCAATTGTGTGGGGGTATTCTGACTTTGGTATTTACTAATTATACAGTCTGACAGTGGCTCTAAAAACTCTCTCCTTTTGTCATTGTCTTTAAATTGTAAACTAATTTAATTTAATTATTGATACATACAATTCAGGTTTATTATTTTTAACAATTTATAAATCCTTGGTTAATAGTTATATCTTAAAGAATGGTTCAAACGTATTATGCTTATGAAGGATTCCTATGACAATTAAAATAAGACTTGCATTTTATAGCACACACATTTTTTATAATCATAAGTAAAGGGTGATCTTGATTTATAAACAACTTATATTAAGCTGTAAATAACAATTGGCAAATGTCTTTCCCTCTGTAACACAGACAAAAACTAGAAAAGCACTCAGAGAGCGCAGACCTCTGCCAAGCAGTTTGTTTGTTAGCAACTTTACAGAAAAAGTTATGGACGCGCCTTCTGTGAAAATTTGAGCAAAATCCTCCATCCTTTTTGCAAATGAGCTCAAGCTCATTCAAATTGTATGGATGGAGACTGTGGACATAAATTTTCAAGTCTTGATACAGATCATAATAAATTTAGGTCTGGACTTTGACTAGGACATTCAAATACATTCTCTTCCTTTCTCTTGTTGCTCTGACTGGCTGGTTTAAGATCTCCAGCTGGAGAGTATACCTACAAGAAACAGTGAATTAGCTTTTCTTTTAACAATTTGCTTTGATATCCTCCCTTGTTGTAATGTCATGAATAGGAGCTATAATGAATACAAAAGCTATGAGAAATAAAATCTTGCTTATGTTTATATGTTTTACAAAATTCTTTAAACATTGGCAATTTCTACAAGCAGTCTGATTAGGCATTTAATCTATATTTGGTGTTGGCTTTCTTTAAAGCTGGATTAAATACCACAACCTAATGCTAAAGATTTATGGAAATAAACTATTTAGTTCCTTTATACTTAAACTACACTGAGGTTTGATTTGACAACATACTATTGTGTAATACGATTAAATCAGCTTTTTCTATTAGAGAATGCATTCCCTAGGTGCAGAGCTTTAGCATACAAAGCGAGGTACCACAATCAGACATCTAAAAAAGTGAACTATTCAAAGCTCATAGTAGCCAGAATCAAAATATGACTTCAATGCAGCAAAGGTTAAGACCTCTTTGCTGCACATTACCAGGACCTGGAAGATGTCATCCACTCTCAGATAACAGGAATTGTTTAAAGAACGCATTCGCCATAACTTGATAGATGATCAAAGTAAAGTCTCACAGAAAATAGAGAGGGTGGCTTTAATAAAAACAAACCTATCAGACGGAATTCCTGAATAGTGATGCAATGGAAAAGATTCAATTCAATTCAGTTTATTTATATAGCGCCAAATCACAACACATGTCATCTCAAGGCACTTCACAAAGACA
>JAUZNJ010046935.1:0-31845 GCA_034780135.1 Jordanella pulchra
TATTGTGCTGTTACTTGCTCCTTGTTGAACAATTCATCTGCTGCTGTAAAGGTGGATCAGCTTTCATCTATGTTTAGTTAGATGTTGTCTGATGTCAAATTCTTCTTGCTCTGATATCTGAAGTAAGACCTGACGAGGGATCCCAGAAGTCATAAATCCTATTAATCTTTTATTTCCTCCACTGACTGTCCTGGAGAACATGAGCTAACCTATGTTCATCTGTACATTGACTCCTAACAGCAGGGGATTACCATGATCCTGTAATTAGACTGAATGCAGGTGGAGATCAGCGTCTGCTGCCTTAATGTACATATTTGGAAAGGAAGACGAGTTCTCTCCATCCTTCCCCCCGACTGCCGGATGATAAAGCCAGGGCCCCTCTAAGGAGGACATGCAATGAGGAGGAAAAGTAGGGTGCGAAGGAAAGATGTTTTATTGGGGGGAGGAGCTTTGTTCTCTTTCTGCTGTCGGCCATGCGGACCCTCCCCCTCAGCTGATATGGGTGTCTGGTTTGGGAGGGGGGAGGTTATGTAAAGGGTGTATCTCTTTGCCGCCTGTCGCACAGACTGACCCTCATGGCCGACTCTGTCATCCAGACGGATTGTTAGCGCCTGTCTCTTTAGATATTTCTCTGCATGTTTGGAGGATTGGCTATACGTGTGCGCGGCTGTCGGTGGGGCTTTGTCGCATGTCTGTGGCATGCTCTGGTCTCTTGCTGTTTGACTCGTTCTCCCTCCCTTTCTCTTCCCCTCCCTCTCCTTCTTTTCGCCTCCCTCCCTCTCGAAGCCACTGCACCATGTTGGATACAAAGAGTCAAGGGGAGCTAAGGACCAGAGCATGTCACTAGCATGGGGGGGAGGCTAATGCAACGTTGCGCAGCAACACAGCAACCTGCTAATCAGTCCACAGGGAGATTGGAAGACAAATAACTACTGAGGACTGACTAAATTCAAGGACATATTTTTTTTTACCAAGCAGACTAGAAAGATGCTAATTGAAGGAAGGGAGCTGCTTGAAAACACTGCGCGGCTAAGGAGCCTGATGCACGGCTAATTATTATGATTATTGGGAGCTGCTTTGTAAGCTGGTGGCCGTGGATCAGCAACTGGACGCCAAAAGACAGAAAGGCAGGTAGAGGGGTGTGTGAAATGTTCTTATTTAGTTACTGTTTAGATTTTCTTTGTTGTTTTTTTTCCTCACTGCTCTGAAAGAATCTTTTTTCCCCCTGTTTTGTGAAGTTGTTCCCTTTTTGACTGTAAAATTGGGGCGAGGTTTCCATTATTTTTTCGGCAGAGAGCACATGGCCGATGACATTCGGCTTCTGATCATTTATTCGTATCCGAACATCGAGTTTTTGTCCTGCTACAGTTGTAGTGTCCTGAGTGAGACACACCCACATATTGACAGAAAGAGCCAGTCCACATGTTGGAGGATGTTGTTACCCTCACTGGTGATCCTCAGCATCTTTTGTTTACCGCCTGCTCTAAAATGACCCGACTGATTTTACCGACTGATGCTCTTCAGCTTCGGTTCGTGTTTTGTCTCAACCTTCTTTCTGTCCTTATTTTAACAGGTTACAGACGATATTCGCTCGCTTTGATGAAGCCTTGAATTCTGGCAACATGGCTCTGAGCCCGAGTCACGGTGAGTTTCTCTTCTCACTCCTTTTGCCTCAGTTCTATTGGACTCCTTATTTCTCTAAGCTAAGTGTTTGCTGTGTTTATGCCTGCGTTGGACTGAGTAATTCTTGTGCGTGTCTTAATGAGCAGATGCTTTCGTGGTCGCGTCTGTTTGTTGCTATGAGCTCTTTTAAGAAGACATAACAGGATTAATGGTTTAGTGTGTTTGTGTGTGTGTTTTCTGAGAGAGCATGACCTAAACTCGGGTCTGATTTTTGCAGCTAAAATGTTTTTCGTTTTTTTTTCTTTGCTGAAGTTCAGATTGAAACCTTAGGTAATGTTTGCTTTGGTTTTTGAGCTTTTAAATCATATAATAAAAGCGAGGAAGGTAGTTTAATGATGTCAATGTTCTTTAAATGGTAAAAGAAAACACTCTTTTAAGCTCTTTATTAGAGGTTAATCGATTTGATTGAAATTTTGACTTGAATACAACATCATTATTATTTAATCAGGTCATTAAACTGACCTTTTAAAGACAAACTATTCAGTTTGTCTTTAAAAGGTAAAAATTCAACTTTTTCTGACATGATCTTAAAAAAATAACATTTTTGAAAGTTAGACACCCTAGAAATGATAAATCTTTCTTTGGCTGCATGACTATAAATCTTTAGATACAGTAAAATCCTCCGGGTCGTGGGACAGGGTTATTTGTGAATATAAACTTAATATAAACCTTTTGTAAAGCTTTACATGTTTACTAGACAAATGCAATAAGTCACAATAGGTTTTTCTTGATGCTAATATTTCAAACTCAATATTGACATCCAGGAAAACATACGATACCAGTTTTGACACCACTGGGATAAAAAATGGCAAATAATTAAAAGGCATGAAAAACAGCAAACTCTTCTTTTTAAATCTCACCCTCGAAAACCCCCGGAAATCTGAAGTTAGCAATACCAGAAAATATTGAAACTCTTGTTTTCAGTGTTGATTTCATGCAGAATTAATATAGTAACCAGATGCAACGTTTTAGTATTGATACTACTTCACAATCGAAAACTTTTACTTTTTAATCGGGTTTTTTGTTGCAGCTGAAAAGGTGGCACGTACTACATCACTAAATCTAAAAGTTCCTGTTTAGTGGCAGATTCTTAAATCATTTACTCATTTAATGCTGTAACTATGTTATAGTCATTCGTTATTGATTACTATAGACTGGAGTGGATCTGTGTCTCACTGTGTGTGTGAAGGCATTGACTGCCAAACTGCTCTGCAGTGATTTAAATTATGAAATTGGAGTTAAATAATGTTTAAAAATCTATTTTATATTAATAATTACCACTCTTACCATTACTTTGTGTCCTTTTTCTTTATATAAACCATGAAATGAACAAAAGACATCAACATTTTGTAATCCTTTATGTCTCATGGCTAAGACGCTTAGAAAAGAAGCTGAATACATTTTGTGAAAAGATCACTTTCCTGTTATTGGCTATTTTTTAACTCTGTTGTTGCTCACTAACCTCTGTACAAAACGGTGTCAGAATGTATTATCATCTTCCTATCCCTTCAACATTGTTTTTGTAATCAAAATCCAGATGTGAATCTGCTGGAGATTCTGCAAAATGAACTAAAAATTAGGGTAATGGCAAAGAGGGCCAATCTAAATGACAAAAAAAAATTGTTTTTATTAGTATCCCTTTATATTATTATTATTTTGTTTTGAGATGTCTGCGTCATTCCCTGTTAGAAACAAACTCATTGAATTATGAAAATGAGTTTCAATCCATCTGTTCACTTATTTTTATGACGTCAGCTGCATAATCACCCAGATCTGGTCACCCCTAGTTTTTTTTTTTTTTTTGTTCCCCTCAGTACCTCTGTATTCACCACTGATGGTAAAGTGCAGGCTGAAAGGTTAACATTAAAGAACGATCAAACCACGTGCTTCAGCTGAATTATAGGGATATCGTCTCTCTTTTTTTCCTGTTGTACTGATTAGAAGTTTGTCAGAGTAAAGAGCCATCAACAGACGTACTGAAGGTGAAGCTAGCCACTGATCATCAGTTTTCTTTAGACTTACCTCAGTACTTTAAATTTATTATATCCCAAATGGTGAATAAGCATGGTTTTTACTTTCGCCAGGTTTTTCCATTCCATTTATATTTAATTTAATTGTCACGTTTATTTTTGCATGTTTATTACTGATTGTGCCCCTTTAGTTTTTGTTCAATAGATCCATAAACATATGAGTTTCCATAGACTGTAGCTGTTTATAGGCTAATAAAACATTCTTAAAAGCTATAATTTGATTATTTTGAATTCATTTTTCCTTTTTTGTCCCTGCTTTATGTAGCAGTACAACAGTTTCATCATGAAGATTTTAATGCTAATAAACTCTGATCATTGAACTACTAAAAAAAGTCAACGTTAGGAAACTTTGGGTCTTGAACTCACCTAAAGTATATCGTTTAATATCTCTCATGGGTTGTTTTAGATTAAATATATTGACGTTGAAAGTTTTTATCAACCTTTATAAAAGAAATTCTTTTGAGTCTTTTTATTTTATGATACTTGGGGACCTGGATAGTTTTTGTGTCTTTGCCATCTTTTAGTTTTATAGTTGTGCTTTTCAAGGTCCTACCTAGTGGGGCTGTAATGCATGAAAGTTTAGACAAAAACTAAACAAAAAATAAATGAATGTAATTAGGGAGAAAAATAAAAAGAAATTTTAATGAATATATCAAATGTAATTTTAATGGGGAATTTACCATGAGTGCACAAAGTTTCAATAGAAATTCACCTCTTACCTAAACCAAGTCTGCACCTAATCTAGGAAGCATCATTTCTCAGATGAAACGCTGGTAAATAATCAAACACTTTCCACTAAGTAGCTCCTCACCCATCTTCAAACTAAACCAACTTTTCCAGGGTAACTAGTACTGGATCACTGCCTTATCGTCTTCAGTCTTACCTGTTCTTTGCTAGTTTTTTTTAACCCAGTCTCCATATGATTATAACACTTCAGAAACGTCAACTTTGTCAAAGTTTGACGTGTTTTTGTTGGTTTAGTCGACTCCATTAATCTCCTGCAGCAGCTGACACTTCAAACATGGTTCGCATCAGATATTTCCTGCTGCAAAGATGTTATGGATATAAACCACCTTCAGACCTTAGCCACACCTGAAGAGCATTAAAAGCTTTTAGAAGTTCTTCTGCTGCCGAATAAAAGCTAAATTAGATTCTATCAAACTCTTTTCTCCCCAATGCAGATTGTTGCCTTCAGTTTTCTTTCACAGGTCAAGTGTATGTTTAGTTTTATTAAAAAAGGGGATTAAACTAGGAGATTGATCTACAGTCAGTTCATTAAATTGACTGATACGGTTTTTTAAGGGTGATGGCAGAATATTTTGACATCAGTCATAACAAATATTAGTCGTAAAAAACTATTAAGAAAAAACTGATTGGATAGCGAAAAGATGGAGCAGCACTGAAGGAACTGATGAACTGGCAAATGCAAGAAGTAATAAATGCCAATAAATAATAAAAAAAAAAATATCTGGTTAAAGTTTTGGTCTTCCTCTGCTGTCAACCTTTCTGTTTAAAACCAGCTTGACTCAGTCTGTGAAATTCGGGCACATGGAAGCGTTTCCTTTCCTCTTTTCCTCTCCTTGCTTTTAGGGCAACTCTTGACATTTGCTTTGAGGAATAGGAGGCTGACCGAGATCTGTGCCAGAGGCCCAATCATTGGGTTGTGCCTATCACTGCCTCTCCCTGATTCATCATGACAGAAACAGAGAGCAGCACTGAGCCAACAAAAGAATGAGGGGATGCAGAGGAGGAAACAAATGAGGGAAAAACTAGAAACCAGAGAGGGGAATTTAAAGATGTCCTCTTTACCTTTTTCAAAGTGTGGCCAGCTGAGGATGATGGGTTGATGAATGTGCCTGTGTTTGTTTAATCCCATCTGGTTGCAGATTTTGGCACCCAGGCATTATACTGTCAGCATATGGTTTTAAATTAAAGCGGCTTAAACCCTCTGTGCTTTCACCCATGTGCTTTGGCACAGATGGACAACATCTGCGCATGTGGAGGAAAACTGGGATGTCCTCAGTTGTCTCTGTGATGTTCAACTGGGAAAGGCGAACATTTCTGTGGATGCCTCCAGTCTCTTTCCTTTACGAAATAAACGGATGTGGAAAAATATCAGTGACGCCATCGCTACAGGCATGAGTTAAACCTCAGAGATCAGTCACGGTTGGTTTGTTTTCTGTCATCTTAAGACGAAATCAAAGCTGATGGAAAAAAATAAAAAATAAAGTAACGAAAAAAACAATTCAAACTTTCCCAAATAATCCTTAGTTCAGGGACCCGGCTACAAATGGTGGCGCTATGAACCTGAACCATGACCAAGCAGCTGTTTCTTGGGCTAACCACTACTAACATCACTTTGTCCCACCCTAACGAGAGGTAGGGAAAATATCTATTTATGTCATCTACACAGCTTTCATTTCTTACATATGACTAAAGTTTTAACAGAGATGGACAAACACACTCCTCTCACTCTGCCTCTCCTGCAGACAAACCCATTCTGCTTCAGTGCATCACTGGCTCTGCAAAAAGAGCTGTGACCCTGTTTCCAGGCTAGACCGGTTGCTATAGCAAAGCCTTTCTCTGAATATTATGGGTCATCCCTTTGGCCTTTGGCCCTTTCTCTGAGTTGCTCTGGACATAGACTGGTCTGTCTCTCTTTTTTTATTTATAAAGTTCACAATATTTCTTCCTCCACTTGAGTTTCTATTGGTTTCTTCTGATAATTTTTCATCTCATCATCTTTTTGATAATTTGGTTCAAGCTGCACTGATGGGAGATTTAATAGCTAATTTCTGAAAATCTCTTTGCACAGCTGATATGATTTATTTTGTTTCATTTCTTCTTCTTGCTAATAAATGTAAAAATTAGAAATTTAGGCATCTTAAAACCAGAGAGACTGATTGGCCGTACTATATATTTGGTAGAGATGTTGGTGTTTTTTCGTCTTCTGTCAGTATCTACTGATTACGTGAATACATTGGTCAAGAGGTGCTTCCCCCTAGGGGTGGCGCCAGTGATTGCAGGAGTAGTAGTGGAAATGAATTCAATAAATGACCCAGTTAGAGTTTTGCATTTATTTGTTTATTGAAAGCAGTGTTGAAATCTTTTACACAGTGGAATAAACAGCTACACATTAAATGATTGCAATTTGTTTTAGCAATTTTAAAGCAGAATGTAGTTGATTTTATTGCAACATTTAATTTACTGCTGATGACATTTTTCTTTGTTTAGCTGTTGAAAAGGTTGGAGACGGTGCAAAAACTTCATTGTAAACATAAGAAAGGCACAGCAACAAAGTTTGTGCTTGCATTAGCTTTCCATCCATTGTTAATGTTTAGTTAGTTTTTTTGATTAAATGTTTATGGAGATACATTTATCTCAGCATTGTCCAATCATGCTTGTGTGACTTTTCTTTAGTTTGTTTTTTGATCAGAGAAAGAAGAATTTTGACTTTCTTTCTGGCCAAATGTGCTATTTCTAATGGGTCTGTACATTTAGCCCGTAGTTCAGTTCATGTAGTTATAATAGACGTCTGATGTCGTTTGTTTTGGTAGGACACATATGGATTTTTTTTGTATGCCACAAGGATGAATATTTTGTCCTTGTTTTAAGGTAATCTATGCTTTTTAATGATGATAGTATCTTTGCTGAGGAGCAAAAAAACCCTGCTTCAGTAGATTATTTTCATAACTCCCAGCTTTGTTTTGGGGCTAAACAGAATCTAGATGACTCTTAACCTACAGTTTTACCCTGAATTGGACTCTGCTCATTGTCACACGCTCCAAAACTGGAACTTATATGATCCTTGTATCCCTGCAGCTCACATCAGATCCCCATTAACAGAGAGTGTCTGTGTTGGGTGTGTAATTCCTCCTGAAGATGTCTGACATTTTAGCACGTATTACAGCAGCTGATGTAATTTGCAATTTGTAATTTGTGTTTGTTCTCTCATAATGATATACCGACTGACATACCAATGGTAAAAGAAGAAGAATCAAAGAATTGGATTTTCTCTCGATCATGTACCATAAATTAAGCTACTAATATTTTACAGACCAAAATTTCAGAACCTTTAAACCTTCAAATCAGCTTTGAAATCAACATCAGTTCTGCCCCCTTGTGGTCAGAAGGTTTAGAAATTTCCTTCCAGATCTGCATATACGTTTTTTTCATCAGCTTTTTTCTCTTCTAGGATGGGTTTCGTCCTTTCTTTGTGTCAGCTTGTAACCGAGCCAGATGAGAGAGTGAAAGGCCTTTGTCTTCCTTGTTTTTTTGTCATTTATCAGCTTGTTTTAGTTGTTTTATAGGATATACAGTTTCACAAAACTGGGGTTTGCACACTTCATTTATGCACTAAAGTGGTGCAATAGATTTTGGAGGATTGTCGAATCTATCTGTTGAATTGCTCCACTGAAACAGAGAGGAGGGAAATCTCAGCCGTGAGTTTCCATGGCAACCATGTCTAGCTCTACATGGGGAGCTGTTATCCCTGTAGGTGTTGTTAGCTGTTTGCTGCTTTATTTGTGAAATTATTGTCACTATTCCTTCACAATGACTCTCCTTTAGAACAGCAGAAAGTTCCAGCTAGGTAAACCCACCCCACATTAGAGAGTCGACATGATTACACCTTCCATTGTGTGTTTTATTTCTGTGTTGTCTCTAGACACATGTACTTCCCTTGGGTCTGACTAGACAAAAGCAAACGATGCAACCAAGTAATAACCAGTGATAGCTAATCGATGCCCAGACCATTAATGCATACTGCTGATTGTGACTCTTGAGTTTAGTAATAAAATGCACATTTTACTGAAGACGTCACATGCATAGAGTTTGTCTTTTGGTTTAAATCTATTCTTGGTCTGGACACTCTTGTATTCATGTGTTTCTTTGCAGTAATTTGGCATTCAAAATAAAAAAAACAAAACAAACTTAACCAAAGAATTAGCTCTGCAAAACACTGCCGTAAGTATGCAGTATATAAACTCCTTACCTCATTTAAAAGTTAGAGATTCTGCTCAATGTGTATTATTGGGAGAACTGAACAAATGAATCTGAATCTTCATTTTAGAGACCCATATGCAAGGGATTGGTTAATTGCAAAATTAGCAGCAAGGTTAACTATCCAATGCCCTTAAGTGACATAAATTATTTCATTGATTTTTATGTTAATGTTGAATTTACTTTAAGCACTTTCCAGGTCTAGAAGTATTAAAAAAAATAAGTAGGATTGAACAGTTCAGATTTAATCCACGTTTTAGATTCTAAAGCAGGTTTTATCTTCAGAAGAAGAATCAAATTTAGTTGAAGAAGAGGAAAGCGAGTGGAATCATGATGGTGAGATGGAGAGGGATGGTTAGGGCCTCAGATGGGTGTGGTCCTCCCATCCTAATCATCACCTCTTGTTTGATCACTTTGTTCTTTTTAAGGTTGGTCAGATATGTTTTGTTTTTTTCCTCTTTCACATTTTTGTTCAAACAATGACTCTGTTGTAGATAAATGAGTACACAGTACATGGGGGAGGTGCTGTTAGGGATAATGAGCTCAGGTTAGGCGGTCTATCATGGACACACAGCAGCCCCGTTAATATTCCCTCGGTGTCCGATTGTGTGGGTCACCCTTTCTCCCTTTCCCACCACAAACCGAGAGGCCTGCCTCCGCACTGGCTGGAGCAGCATGATGTCACCTCCCATCTGATTGGCCACGAGGCTGCTGAGAGAAGGAGAGAGGCTGAGGAAGGGGAGAAGGGAGGGGGGGGGGGAAGAGACATGAAAGAAAATGCCGGCACTTATTTGGGTGGAGGGGAGCTTCTTCTTTTTTTTCTCCATGATTTTTGGACGGAGTGCGTTCAACGCTTTAGCCTCATCATGACGTGGGTGTGAGGAGCGTAGATGTGCGTGTGTCTGATTTGGGGTACGGCTCGGAGAATAGAGGAGACCCCCGAACACCACGCCCTCCTAGAAGCATGAGACGCCTCATCTGCCAGCGGATCTGTGACTGTGAGTGCAGGGATGGACTGAGCTGTGTGTGTTGCCGTTAACGCATGACGGGCCGCACATGTATCCACCTTTACATCCGCTTTAAACACAATAGTGCCTGTATTTATCGGACAAATGAGCTCCTGTTTCCGTTCATGCTCGGGTCTTTTGGATGGAGAAAATCTCTTATTGTTTGCAGGTGAGCCTGGGTATGTAAGAGCGTGTTGGGTGGTGGCTTTAGCGCATTTCGCCATGACTGGTTGTCAGAGCAACCAGAGCGCCACCACATTCTTAGGCCAACAGTTTGATCTCCACAGCGTGTGTGTCTGTGTGTCATTGTATTTCTCCGGTTCGCTTTATTTCTGCTAACATTGACAGAAAGCTTTTTACCCCAGAAGACGTCTATCAGTCACTAGTTTAATATCTGTTGGGCCACTTCTCGTCTCTAGGTTTTCTTCCTAGCAAATACAGCGGTTATAATTAGCATTGATTAATTCATTTCTGAATAAACTCTCCAAAGTCAACAGCTTCTCTTTTAAGAATGAATAAGAGGAATTTCCCAATCAATGATTGCATTATTTTTAGATGCAGTCATGCAGAGCATCTTTTACCTCCGATATCATTTTATTTACCCATATTTCAAACAGGCATGTTTATATCATAGCAACAAAACAAAAGAACCCAGAGAAAATAAATGTAAAAGTGATAAGGAATAAAAAATAATACACCTGATACCATATGCTAACTTTATTATATTAAATTTCTTCATGATGTTTTAAGTCAGGATTTGTGAAGTTAGTAAAACCTGAGGAAGAGAAGAAATTCCTGGAGACTAATATTTTCTTTGTCCATCTAAGAAAATGAAGGATTTTTTTCCCACTTTCATTTCAGCTTATTGCAATTACTTTCCAGTTTCCTGACTTTGGAAGGTTTTTGATGCCTAACGTGAGGCTGCTTTCTGTCTTCTCTTCACAGATCGTAGTTTCGATGATGACGACAGCGTGGACGGACGCTCTTCATCAGCTCAGGCTACGTTCAAGGTTCCTAAAGTTCCCAAGAAGTCAACAGAATCCTCCGCTGCACGCAGGCCCAGCGCTACCAGCGGCAAGCTAGGTATTTTATTTCCATTTGCTCTCAGACACCATGCTAATAAAATGAGCAAACCCTCATAGAGATACGCCTTGAATAAAATTGAATGATCTTAAAAAATCTTTAAAATAAACTCAAAGCTATTCAAGCACACGGTAGAGTTGATGATCCTGCTGCTCCAATGCGTTCAGATGATTATCAGAATATGTGCTTCAGGGGTTCTGAATTAGAGATGCACAAATCTGATTTTGATATCTGTAATGATCCCAATGTTGAAGAAAATTCTAGATCAGGTATCTTTGACAATGGGCTTTATTCATAGGGGCAGATGTATGCAGTCTGTTTCTATGCTGTGCATGTCAGAGACATCATGTGCTTGAGACACTTCCTGCAGAATGTCACAGTTTTTAAACTAGAGTTGCCTTTAGGATATGGTGAAGTGACCAGATCTAAAAATGAAAAACAAATGTGGGACAGTTGGGATGCTTATGAGGGACAGCAGGGACTTTTATAACTCACGGTTAGTGTTGATTTTCATCACTTTACACTAGTGATGTCCTGATACAAGTTTTCATTTCTGATCTGATTTTGTGAACAAGCAGAATATGTGTGTAGGGTTAAAGACAAGACTGATTCTCATTTTGATAACCGCAATCCTAATAACCTTCCGAAACCAGGGGCGTTAATGGGGTATTTTTATGTCTAGATTTGAATTATTTAAAACAAGGTTGTCTGGGTTTTTAACAGGCCTCCACTGACCGTAAGCATTAGGTGCTGTTTACAGCAGCAGCCTAATGGCAAAGCAGCAGAGGTTACAAGAAGTGGTGTTGGTTGTTAGTTAGTTAGTTGTTTTAATGTGAATAGGTTGGATTTAGAAAAGACTCTCATTAAAATGTAAATGCATTTCATTAGTTGAACTTTAAAAGGGACACTTCTATATACACATTACATGGCAGTTTTCCCCAGTGTCTGTTTCTTTCAAATGTTATACTAAGAAAAATAGTTTTTAATACAGAAATGTCATAATATGGTCAAAGAATCCTTCTCTATTTCAACCTTTACAAGGATTGTGAATAAATGGTCATTGCTAAAGAAGTTTGCCTTTCACCCTGTTGTATCCTAGTATATTAATGGAAAGTTAAATGAAAAATTTAAAGAAAAATGTTCATAAAGTACAACTTTTGAGAATCATCTGTTGATGATAAAGGAATATTTTGCTCACATGCTAAAAAACGATAAAATCCTGGTGTTTTGTTGTTTCTCCATGAGGATATTTTCCTAGATAGGGTTTTTTTATTCCATTTGCATCCAAATGAAAGTACACCCACACACTCTAGCACATTGTTAGGATTTTGTAGGTTACCATGCAGGAATACACACAAAAGCTTATTTGTGTCTTTATTCTTACTCATGTAATGCAAAAAAGAAAAAAATCCCTTTTAAATCAAAAGTAAAGAATAGTTTGTTTTGCGTTTCTTCCTTCCTGGTGGATATCACCTCCCCAGCTGGTCCAACGAGTTGAATAACGAGTTTATCTGTAAATGCTCTTTTTATACTCCATGTTTCCTTTCTTGCTTCACGCTTCACTTCCCCCCAGTTAGGAGTTGCAGCAGACCTATAGACCTACACCCTGCAGCAGGATCCCAGCCTTAAGACATCCAGACCCTGGAGCTTTGTGATTGGCAGACTCATTACCGTCTAAGAGCACAGTCAGCTACATCTGATGCATAGATTTCCGCAGACATCTACAACATTATTGTATAAAGGGTTTTTATTCACTCTCCAGTGAACTTTACTTTCACATGGATTGACTCTTCCTCCCCCCTGTTTTCTCTTCAGTGTCTAAGGAAAGTGCTGGGGCGGTTGATGAAGAGGACTTCATTAGAGCCTTTACAGACGTCCCTACTGTTCAGGTACGGTATACCCGCTGGACGTTTCTAAACGTCCATCCTTTTTAATGGCTCAGATGGAAACGGCCTTCCTCCTTCTCTTAGATCTACTCTACACGGGACCTGGAGGATAACCTCAATAAGATCCGGGAGATCTGCTCTGATGACAAACACGACTGGGACCAGAGATGCAACGCTGTTAGTTCGCCCCACTCCTACTCGTGACAGCTGAAGTTCTCCCTCTCCGGTTCTTAACCGTATTCTGTGTTGCTGTTGCAGCTAAAGAAAATCCGATCCCTGCTGGTGGCGGGCGCAGCCACCTACGACTGTTTCTACCAGCATCTACGGTTACTAGACGGCGCCTTCAAACTGTCGGCTAAAGACCTGCGCTCACAAGTGGTCCGAGAGGCCTGCATCACTGTGGCGTGAGTATTGGTTACAGAGTTCCTCCTCCGTGTTTAAAAAAGATATTTACAATTTACAGAAGTCCAGATCTAAAGAAAAACAGAGATGGCTAATATTTCAATTCCCACACTTCAGACATCAACAGTAATCACTCCAGCCATCCTTCTTTCTCCAGTCAGTCTGAAAAACCAGTAGTGTAGAAAACAGTAGTGACTCCAGTAGTGATTAATTCTGGACGTTTATTGAACCCTCTCGTGATAAATATGTGGGAGCAGTAATTGATTACCAGGTAGAAATATTTAGATTTCATTCATTAGATCTGCTGATAGATCATTTCAGCCGGTGGCTTAAACCTGCTGCTCTGGTACCAAATTAAACAACACAACCTTACATATATTTCTGTCTCCTCTCCGTTCCTTATCCAGTCATCTCTCGTCAGTCCTGGGGAATAAGTTCGACCATGGAGCCGAAGCCATCGTCCCAGTTCTGTTCAACCTCATCCCCAACTGTGCCAAAGTCATGGCCACCTCTGGTGTCTCCGCCATCCGCATTATTATACGGGTGAGTTTATCCAAAACACTTCCAGTTCCCCTGCAGGTATTTCCCTCCTTGGTTTAGGCACAGCTTTTGTTTGGACACCGAATGTAAGAGCTTTCATTTTCTATTTATTGTTTCTGCAGCACACCCACGTCCCCCGGCTCATCCCTCTGATTACCAGCAACTGCACCTCCAAGTCTGTGGCTGTGAGAAGGTGAGACAAACACGCACGGATGCTAATACACCCGCGGACAGTTGTGTTTGGAAATAGTCACAGGGCGCAGCTGTATAAACTGTCCATTTTTAATGTTTCAAAACTTTTCTTCTTCCTGTCATGTATTGCTTATTATTAGCTAATTCAAATCAAATCATATTTACAGACACATATAGAAAGCCTGTAAAAAATAAAAAGTATCTCAAATGACTGTTGTAGTTTGTAATATGTTTGCCATTTTATAAACACATTGAATAAACACGGTTTAGTTTTTAAGTCTGTTTCCTAGCTGCTAAAGTTAGCTTAGCATTAGCTTAGCGCCACTGCAGTGGATGTTTATGTTTCAGAATGCTTTAAAAAAAAAGTAAATAAAGACCAGAGCATCTGTAGGAACAGCAGCCAGATTCCATTTACAACAAACTAAATGGTTAAAACTGGAGTACAGAATTAAAAGTTTAAATTTCTCAAGGTAAAAAAAAAAAAAAACACTTCTAGTATTGATTCAAAAAACGTCGTCAGCCCGTAACTGCAAAAAGGTATTCTTGGGTTATTCGGCCACAACTTTGGGTTTATGATGATTTTGTTGATGAAGTTGAGTTTCTTGTGGCTGGATGATAAAATCAATGCATCATCTTTAGGCGCTGTTATGATTTCCTGGACCTTCTCCTACAGGAATGGCACACCCACTCTCTAGAAAGGTAAGGACATGAAAACCAGCCTCTCTTTTAGTTTCACTCTGACTTCTGAACTGTTATTTCAGGCTTTATTTCTGTTAGCGCATGTTTGTTATACATGATCATTAGCCATCAGAGTCCACCTTTGTCCACCAAGACATGTTAGGTGTGATTTTTTTAATTGATAAAAAGGTCAACTTGTTTTAAACTGGAAGTTAATTGATCTTTTTTTGTCTCTGAAGAAAAGATAATGCATTGATTAAATAGGAGAATAGAGCTGTGAGTTTTTACAGTTAAAATGTCATAAACTGCATAGAAAGATCTGCAGGATTCATATGACGTTTCAACACTTTTCTTTCTCACTTGGGCTCCTTATTTATGTATTAATTTATTTGTTGCCCCAGACACACTGCAGTCCTGGTTGAAAGCATCAAAAAGGGAATCCGCGACGCTGACTCAGAGGCCAGAGTGGAGGCCCGCAAGTAAGACAGATGCAGAAGCATTCCTGAGATTTATTCACCCCACACCGTTTATCACCGTTTCATAACTTTTGTAAGTTCTGTGTTTTTCCTCCCTTCTCACTTGATGTTTTTCTCTTTAAGGGCCTACTGGGGTCTGAGGAATCACTTCCCGGCAGCAGCAGACGCTCTTTACAACTCCTTAGAAGCGTCCTACCAGAAAACGCTGCAGCCCTACCTGAAGAGTTCCGGCAGCGTGGCCTCCCTTCCCCAGAGCGACCGCTCCTCATCGTCCTCCCAAGAGAGCCTGAAGTAATGAATATTCAACTCTGTTCATCTGTTACTTAGTTTAGACGTTTGAGCTCGATGAAACACTACAGTTAAATCTTTGCACTGAAGTAATTTTAGAGGAAGGGGATTGACCCATTTTCTGGTCTCTTAGCCAAGGCCATGGAAAGTCTCTGTTAATCTGCTCTCTGCTCGGCACGTCTTCCCCTCCTTTAGTATGTGAGTGAATTTACACGGTCGTCCCTTCAGAGACCTATTTCTAAATCATCCTTATTTAACCCTAGCAACAAAGTTAAATCAAGGTTAATTAAGTTATTCTGCAGAATTTTATCATAGATTCTTGTGGATTTTGATGGTTATGCTTTACAGCAAATAAAAAAGAAAAAAAATTATTTTTTCAGAAAAGTATAAACGTCATATCAGCGCATGAGTGCTGCACTATATATAAACACATGAATCAGTGGGACGTGGAGTGGATCTGCTGATGTGTAATAAAGGTCCTGATTAGTTATTTATGACCTTGAGGTCATTGGGTCAGAGGAGGTTGCTGGCTAAGCAGAGGTATCACTGAAGGTGTTGGTTTTTTAGGTATTTTTGGAGCTTGAAGCTGGACAGAGTTTAGGTATATGACTGTTTGCTCCTGTCTCTTTAGCTCCTTTAAGCAGCTTCTGATATTGCCCCTGGTTCAGACGTGACTTCAGTGGGCTTTGTTTCATAATGTCCTGAAGGCTACATTTATCCATGATGTTTGTGTATTTTATTTTCCAAACACACGCTTTCCTCCTGCTAAACTTTTCCCTTGATTTCCTCGAATACAGAAATCATCTTTAGTAGCTAACGTTCCGTCTTACAGGGTGTGTACGACTGTCTGCTGGACATTCAGCAGTTATTTTGTATTTTTTTATGTTATTATTAATATATTTCTTCATTAAATACTTATTTAATGGTCATATCCACAGTTTTCATTTTCTCTGTTATTAGTTACAATTAATCATTATCAGAATATACTTAAAATCTTACTTTGTCTCAATAGAATCTATATATATATTATGGGTATTTAGAACTGACTAAATGATATCAGGAATTATTAGGAGATAATTCTGTATTATCTGTCTTTTCCCCAGAAGGATATGATGGAGCCTTTATTATAAGCTGAAGGAGGTAGAACAATGAACAACATAGATTACAGGGTGGCTGGATTTCACTCCATCCACTCAGAGGCGATGCCTTCTGTTCACAGTGTTGTGATTTGTTTCTGTGCTCTGACCCAGTTTCCCCCCTCTTTCTTCAGCCGTCCTCTGACTTCCAAGTGGTCGGCGGCTCCAGGGCGAGGTGAGTCAAAGAGCCCCACAGTGCAGCCTCCGTTAAAACTTAATCTTATGTTCAGATCTCTCACACACACACACTTATAGTGAGGCAAATGTCAGCTCCTTCAAAATCCTTCCCCATCATTCTCATCTCCATCATCTTGCGTCCAGCCGAAAACACTCACCACCACATGATGTTTTCTATTGTTACACACATGGACTCATACACTCTGCTGTATGTCTACGGATGTTTCTGTATGCTGTTGTGTTTGTGTAGTACAGTGCCTGCATGTGTTTGTGATGTTTTTGTTTTGTTTGTTTTTTTTGTTGTTGTTTCTGTATATCCCGTTACCTCCCATCCCGTTATCCCCCCTCCCCCCATCAACACCCGCCCTGCTCCTGCCGTCTCATCAGTCTCTGCCAGTACAAGGGGCGGGGCTTCGTCGGTGTCGCTGCAGCGTTCCCGCAGCGATGTGGATGTGAACGCAGCAGCGGTTGCTAAATACAGGCACGTCGGACAAACCAGGGGAACGAACCGCCTGCCCCCCGGCTCCTACTCCTCTCTGGGTAAGAGCTTTGACAGGAAGTTAGATGACTAATCAGACAGAGCAGGCTTCTGATCAGCAGGAAATGATGCCGAGGGATAAAAACTCAAATCTAAGGAGGCTTTTAGATCACTACAGGGGTAGGTAGCGCTACTAAAGTTTGTTAACCAGATAAAAGCCGTTCTCTATCAAAGCTCAGGGATGAAGCCGCTCTCTTCTCACTGTTAAACCGCCTCTCCTCTTCTCTCCACCTGCCCGCTCACCTGTTGATCTGTTAATGTTCAGTGCATGTTCTGTAGACCAACATTATCCTCCTGCGTTCCTTTTCTCTGTTTCAAACTGTGTGTCTGTGTGTGTTTTAATGTTATAGACCAATGCAAACTGCTAGAGTCTGTGAAGTGAAAGATAAAGGAACGTGATTTAAAAAATAAAAAGTTTGGCTTGCATTTGTATTAATCCTTTACGCTGAAACCTGTAAATATATATTAGTACAATCAATAATATATCAGTAAACAGCATCATGAAGAACAAGGAAAACACAAGACAGTTTGCAGAGTTAGAGGATAAATGAATATCCCCAGTTTTACATAATGGAATAACTGCAAACTTACCTAAACATGGCCGCCCACCTGAACTGAAAGACTTGGCAAGGAGTGTATTAAGCAAAGACTATGGTAGCTCTGCTGTAGCTGAAGATATGTGCAAGAGGTCTAGTTCAACAAAAAACAACAATGCAATGATCCCCCTTTAATACATCATCTTTGTCATTCACGTGGTATTGGCAGCATCATGCTGTGGGCCTCTATTCTTCAGCAGCCAGCTGTGAAGAGGAAAAGATTGGTGCTAAATACAGCACAGAGGCTGCAGTGGAGGTTCATGTTCCTGCAGGACAGCGATCCCAAACATAACGAAAACTAGAAAGAAATGTTTTAATATAAGGCTACTGGGATGGCCTGAAGCCACATGGAAATATTTAGCAGGGCTCGTCTCTTGCTAATCATCATGCAAACAATCTGACTGGGCGTGAGTTAAAGTACAAAGAGAAAGGAGTATAAATAGATTGGCAGATTTTGAAGACGTACATAAAAAAGACCCGAAGCTGTAATTGCAGTGATAGATTTGTCACTGAAAAAGTTTGAAGTCCAGTAGGTCAAAGCGAAAGGCACAGATTTTTATTTATTATTATGATTTTACAATTAAACGTTTCCTAAAACGTTTCTTCCACTCCACAGTCAGTCACTAGTTTGTGTTGGTCTGTCACATAAGAAAGGTTTGCATTGGTTACAGACATCTTCATGATGATTTCTTTGAGCAAATGGTCTCTTACTAATGTACTTTGTGTTCCTCTCCTCTTTCTTTTTCCTCTGTCTGCCTTTTTTTTTCTGACCTCAACATTTTCTTTTTCTCTCCTTGTTTTCACATCCTTTGTTCTTCCAATTCTTAATCTTTTGTTTGATGTTTCTATCGATATATTTTTCTCTTCTTCTCTTCGTCTCTCTTTGCTACTTAAGATGATGCCTCTGATAAAACGGATGGTAAGATCATCTCACTCTGCTTCACCTCGGCTTTCTCCTTCAATCACTTCATCCCAACCCATTTAAACTAGTGTGCCCACAGCGCCCCCTGCTGTTCACCTTCTATATGTGACAGCTAGCTTCTGCTTTTTATATTTAACCTAGAAGAGGAATCTAACCCCTTAATATTTGCATCAAACTGCACCTTTCTGTCTTTTTTACTTTTATTAGGAAAGGCAGGATGTTTTCTGATGTCATATGATGTGTTATAAATACAGCAGTGAATGTGGAACAGATTTATATTAAAGGATTTACAATGTATTGCTCCTCTCTCTCTGTGTGAGGGACCAGCTCAGATAGTGATGCTTCTTTGATGGTGTTTTAGGAATGATTTAGCAGGAAACCCTGGTTAGATTAACTGCCTATTCCTGCTTCTGTTCGTAGAGATCCATTATTTTTTTTTATTTCTCCTTTTCATAGTTTAAAAATGATTTAAAAATAGTGTCTGCTTTAGGTAGTGTCGCAGTTCTTCTCTCTTAGCATTTAGTGTTACTAATGTATCTGAAGGTGAATCGCTTATAATCATCAAGAAAATAAATTTGCTTCTACCAACCTTAAAAATAATTGGTTCCATAATCATCATAATTGTGTGTTTCATTGCTCTTTACTTGATTAAATCATCCTCCTATGTTGCAGCAGTTGGTTATTTTTTATCTGCAGTTCAGTCGTCCCTGTTGTATGCATCTGCCGCTAGCTAGATGTGATTATTTAAATGTTTAAATTCCAGCTGTTGAACCCTTTTCATCAGCTAAGATGCTTTCGCTTCGGTATTTGCTCTGCTGCAGGCGGCGTTTTGTAGAAATAAATGTTTTGACGTCCTTTCTTACAAGCAGGCCGAGCTCGCACCAAGCAGCCCTTGTCGACCGCCAGCAGTGTGTCGAGCCAGGTGGACTCTAGAGGACGCAGCCGCACTAAGATGGTCTCCCAGTCCCAGCGTAAGTTCTCAATCCCCCCCCATCCCATTCAGTTTAAAGCCCAATGTGAATAAAGCTATCTGGTATTACAGACGCACCCGACGTAATAATGTGTGAGGCGTATGCCGTGTTTCCCCCCCTGTCCTCTAAGGCTCTGAATGTGGGGTTTCACAGACTGTTGCCGTCATGGTAACGATAAGCTCCATGTATATGTTTTTGTGCCTTCAGGTTCGGACGAATCCGATTGCACGCCAGGTATTCTATGTTTGTCGGAGTGTGCTTGTCTTTGTGTCCCACAGTGGGGATTGGTGGTCCACCCGCTACTGCTCTCATTCTGATCAAGCGTTTCATACAAAGCAGAGTGTTCGTACTTCCCTCTGCATGCGGTGTCTCATCACTGGCGTTGGTGTGGTTAATATGTTGTTTTTCTGCAGCCTTAGCGTGGCTTTAAGATGACTACTTCAAGCATTACTCTCTCTTAAGCTTGTTTTTTTATATTTTATCCAGTTTCAACTAGTGTATTTTACTAGGATTTCAGGTGGTAGAGCAGTGGTTTCCAAAACATTGGCTATAAAATCAAAAAGGATCAGTTTGAAAGAATTTGCTGGTAGACAGGATTCATTCAGCTTTTAAATGTCCTTGTTGTGACAGGCTGTCCAAACATGCACTGCTTTATCCCAGTCAACCATCTGGAGCTGGTTCAGTCTGTCTGTGCTCTTGGTTTATTTTGAACGTATTTGACTAATATGCCGAAGCTTCACCTTCTTTGCTGCTTTGATACACAAGGATGCGCTCCCATTAAACTCAGCCTCCATAAGGCTTCTGCATTAACCCATAATTCATCTGGTTTAACCTGCTCTTCCTTGGCCTTCCTCCTCACCTCTGCCCCCACTTCTCTCAACCAATGGGCTTAATGTGTCAGGATCTCAGTCTGCTAACCCTGTCGGTGGTAAGGCTACAGCGCTGCTGCTTTTTCCTCCTTCACCCTCTAAACTCTAGTCTGTTTGGTTTCCTTTGCTGCCCTGATTTCCTTTTCTTTTTACTCATACGCACATAATACACTGCTTACTTTAAGTTTCCTGCCCTGTCTGTGGTCAAGGCATGCTGGGATATGTAGTTGCAAATTATGCTAATGCTATCACTTTTGAAAGCCTCAAGATTTGCACTTCTGTTCAGAACTGCAAAATATTTTTTTTTCTTACATTTTTCTCACTCATATCAGTGTGTCTGTTAGTATAAATAAATTAATAAAAGCACAATCTTAATTTGTAACAAGTTATCTGAAGAAATAATAGGAAATGTGACGTCTGAGCTCATGTAACCAAAGTTTTATCTTTAATATGTTTTAGGCTGTGCTTGTTGGTGTTTATTAGCATTTTGATGTGAATCACCAGTGTGTGTCTGTGTCTGTGTGTGGGTTTAGGTTAGTTAATGTTGCACACAGATAGGCTAGTCTGGGCTCCTATTATGAGAGTTTAATGTCACCTGTTTGTCTTACGAGTTGTAGTAGAGCGAATCGAGTTGAACACTGTGTGGGCTGAGCACCTGGAGACTGGATCCCCTGGGGAAAGAGGATATTAGACTGTAAGATAAACGTAATGATAAGTTAAAAAAAAAACAAAAAAAACCCATCAATTTCAGTATATTTTGGGAGTTTATTGAATATGAATTTAATTGGACGATTTGAAAAGTGTAATATTTCTGATGTAATTCCATTCAGATGAAGGAATCCGCCATCTTTTCTTATATCGGTGTCAACTTTATTGTAGCTCTGCTAACCCCAGGAATCCTCTTTCCAATCACATTTAACACCATTGTTATCTAAAAGCATTTATTATATTTATAATACCCAATATCCTTACTGGAGCCTGTTGGAAAGATGTGTAAAACGCCTGAAAATGACTGTCGCTTTCATAGCATGTCGGTAAACACCTGAAAACGTCAAAGAAATATAAAAATTCTTTTAGATGTTTTGTAGGGTTGGAGTTTCACCTCTGCTCTGTTTCTCTTTAGCTCACCCAGCAGGTTTCCTATCCAACTTAAAGGGGACCTATTTTGCAAAATCTACTTTCTCGTGTCTTTGTCCTTTCACTTCAGTCATTACTGCTTCTACAACAGAAGCTTACAATTTAAGTTTAAGCAATTTCATGTATGTAAGAGAAACGGCGTCACAGCGTTGCACATCCTACCTGTTATTGGTCGTTGTTTTTAGCAGCAGACCTACTTCAAGTCGTCTCCTTCCAATAAAGTGAACAGATCATGTTTAAGTTCCAGTAGCATTTAGTTAAAAAGACTTTTGTGGGGTTTGTTTTTTTCTGACAAAATTCCCAAATAACCGTTTGACTTATACAACATTGGAGATTTTATTTGGTCTTTTGACACCATCCATAAATGTATTTTCTACATCTAATTTTTGCTACTGCCGGTACAAATTAAGTGGGTTTTTTTACACATCTTTACCTCTAATGGCAAAGTGCAGAGAAGCTGTACGATGTTGAAAGAGGGATAGCTTTTATAAAGCCTCTAGTATGTCCTTCAGCTGCATCATTCACTGCAACCTGCTGGGCGGACAGAGCTCTGACTTGCTTCCTTGCTTCTCTTTGTGTCCTCTTCTCTCTGAAGCTGGTAGTCGGAGTGGCTCTCCTGGTCGCGTCCTGACCACCACGGCTTTGAGCACCATGAGCTCAGGGCCTCACAGGGTGCTGGCCGGAGCCTCAGGGGACGGACACAGACGCAGCCGCATCCCCCGCAGCCAGGGCTGCTCCAGGGACTCTTCGCCCACGCGGCTCTCTGTCGGTGAGTCGGAGATGTTTATGGTGTTTCCTGTAACACTTTCCTGAACGGGAGGACTAGATATGAAAGCCCAGCTCATTGTTTTAGTCCACTCCGTCTCATTTTCTCCTCCTTCCCTTGCTTCCTCTGTCTTCTAGCTCCTTCTAGCTTTAGTTCAAACTACAACGGCGCCAGCAGAGGAGGTAAGGCTCTACTTATGATCAGACCCTCCCATCCAATCTATTCACATCTTAAATTATCCAACCATCACTCCTTCATCCCCATCTATGACCTTCAGCATCCCAGCCCGCTGCCTTGGCTTCATAGACCTCCTCTCTGTAATTAGTCTGACCTCATGGCTGTTTGTTGTGGTGATGGGCGCCCCATATCCAGATGTCCAGGCCTTATGGACATCCTTGCTCCTGTTCATACTAATCACCAGCATCAGTGGCTGTTTAACAAGTACTCACAGGATCATCCTAGGTTGGATCCCAGGGATGCTGAAGAACATGCTGAGGACAAGCAAAGCTGTGAGCAGAGAAGATGCTCTCACCCACCTGCTTTCATTGCTAAATTCACCTTGAACGCCTCTTTAGTTTTTTTTTTGTTTTCTCCTAATCTTTGTGTTTAATGAGGGGAAAACAGATCAGTTCTCTGAATGTCAGGCTGTCGGCTTCTGCAGGCTTTTTGCTTTTTAGAAATGCATCTCATCTTTATTCTCCCATCAACTCTAGCTTTGCTTTTCTCCTGAAGAAAAACATGCCCACAGCATGATGCTGCCGCAGCCATGTTTCATCGTGAGGCTGGGGGCCAGCATGTTTGTTTTTTTTTTTTTTTTAACTGCATCAACTGATTGGTCGTCCCATAACAGAGAATAGCTTTGCTTTTCTTTCACACTTGCAGTTTAAGACTTGATGTAATTGTTTAAAAGGGAACCTTTGCTTTTACATCTTAGGATAATATACCGTCTTTTATTAAGATGTTTAAGTTTGGTTAAATAGAAGGAAGTGTTTAAACTCTTTGGAGTGATTTTAGATCTCAGTCTTTTGAGACTAAAATGATCAAGTTGAGATGCTTTCTGAGGACCAGTCAGCCTAGCTTGTGGTTTCTTGGTATCTTTGTCACATTTTCTCCATCTTGCTTCGTGTCTTTCTATACCCTGTTCCTTTCTCTCATTGGATTTCTTTTTTTTGTCGATATTTTTGGCTTCTTACAACCACTTTCCTCCCTTCCACTTTCTCTCCCGCTGCTCTCCTCTCCTGTCCTGGGATGTACGGTTTGGTGGCCTTAGCTCGAGGCAGTCGTATCCCTCGTCCCAGTATGAGTCAGGGCTGCAGCAGAGAGGCCAGCAGGGAGAGCAGCCGGGACACCAGCCCCGTACGCTCCTTCACACCTCTCGGTGAGTAGCAGTAGCAGCCAGCTGTCAGGAGAGAAGGTGCAGGGAAGTTTAGGACGACAAGACTTCAGACATGACAGCATCTTTAGCTCCTAGCCTGAGCTCCTAGCCTGTACATAGGAAGAATTGTAAAAGTTCAACTTTTTCACATTGCGTAGAAAAGTTTTCATGTATTTTTGGGGGAGATTTTATGAGATTGACTAACAAAAGTAGCCTTTTTGTGGTTTTTAACAGCTGTCTTATGATGGAAATAAGAAAAGTCTGGCAAAGGGGTTTGTTATCCGTTCAAATAAAAATAAAAAGATTTGATTTTGATCCTCAAAATTTAGAATCGAATGATTTAGTTTCACTCCCATCAGATCTTAAACAAGATTACTGTTATAAAAAAAAAAAAAAAATTATATAAAAAAATTATGAATGATGCAGCTGAATTCTTTTTTTTTTTTATATAAAAGATATTAAAATTACATAAAATTTATATATATTACTGTTGGCTAATTTCAGATGGGTGTAGTTAAGCAACATATTGATACTAGTACCGTATTATATTAACATTCATCTTAATTATTAAATTAATATGCCACAGCAAACACAGCTCCACATTTACAAATATTGCTCTGAAAAAATAAAAAATACAAATTTAAATTCAAATATGCTTCTTCAAGACACCAATTAGATAAAAAGTATAATTTATATCGTATTTCCCGCATGTAATCATATTCTTGGAATTTGCAAATATGCTGATGTAACAAAATGAAAGAAAAAGAAGAAACATATATTTTATTAAATCACCATCCCCATGTTTGAGGATTTTTTTTTAATCATTACTAATTCAATTTTATTGTTTAGACGATAAAACAAAATTGTTGTAATGAATAGAAACGTATCATGATAAATTAAACAATGCCACAAGTTCACACCCCTGTAGCGTGATGTTTCCATCATGTGGAAGCGTCTTCCTGAGAGAAATGTCAGCCCTGAAGGATCCTCTGCGTTGTTTGCGGCAAAATTGTCTTCTCATGGATTTCTTGCAGCCAATAAAACTTTCATTTTTTCTACTTTTCTATAAATGTCATATTTCTTGAGTTCTGATATCAGCAGATTTTCCCACCTAAGCTCTTTGCAGCTGCTCTTGAGTTCCCATGAGCCTCTTGGCTGCTTCTGATTGATGCTCGTTAGTCTAGGATGAACGCCAGGTTTACAGCTGTTTCCTACTCTGTCGGTTTTAATGGGTTTAAAACTTAAAACTTCGGCACCACTTCCTGTCTGCTGACTTCCTTGAGCTTCCTGATGCCTTTTGCTTACTAACGTTCTCATATTAAGCCTTCACAAATGAGATAAAGTCCAAACAGGTTGACTCCATTTGCAGGTCCTGCTTCAGGAAGTTGCTGCAGACTTTTTGAGATTTTTCATTTCACGCCATGTTATGTTGGTATTTCACATAAAATCTTCCATAAGTTAAACATTCAAAATGTGAAAAAGTTCCAGCCGTATAAATAACTGTATGGCAGTTTGAGGGTATTGCTTTAAAGCTACAGTAAAGTAGGAAAACAGACGCAAGTGTTTTGTTTAGCTGCCTTTCCTTCTTGTTCACATGCTGTGTGACGTTCCTGCGTGGTTCTTTCTTGTCTGCGTGAGCGGCTGTTAAACTGTGTGTGTGTTTTAATCTTGGTTGCAGCAACTAGGAGCTACTCGCGCTCTACCGGAGCACTCCACACACCTGACGCTTTTGGGGCTGCAGGTGAAGGCTGAGTACATCTATTTCTTTGCACTTCATCCACCCCACCATCTTGGCCAAACGTCTCGCTGTTTTTCTTTTTGTGTTACATTTTTTTTTCTGTGTCATTGATCTTTTTTATTTTTTTTCCATTGTTGTTATTTTTGATCGTTCTGCTCTAGGATGTTGAACCCCTCCAGTGGAACCGCATGCTTCCACCCGTTCAGTTGCCAGTTAATAACCATGTTTTTTTTTCCGGTTTTATTAATTAATTTCTTTTTCTTTAGCTTTGACCCCTGTCTGCAGGATCGCCAACATGTTCTCTTGTCCTTTTAAGTCATCATTTTCCCCCCAGTGACAAAGTCCAATGTCGTCCTAACAAGTCATCCCATTAACTTACAGGACTGACTCTCAGGATGAGGATGAGTGTGATGTTGTGTGGATGTTAGTGAGGAGAAGAATCATCTGTGGATCCATCTGAATGGAAGGCAGAGAGCGTTTGGCTCTTATTCTGAAGGGCTATTAATTTGCCATGTATACGTTTTTTTTAAATATATATATTCCCTCCTTTCTTTGCAATTTCCTTTCGATCTGCAGGATCGGGTTATGGCATCAGTCATTCCAGTCGTCTTTCATCCTCAGTCAGTGCCATGAAGGTCCTCAACACGGGCTCAGATGTAGAAGAGGCCCTCGCCGATGCGCTGGTACGTATGATACATCCTTCACACCGTACAAATGAGGCGGCTCGCCTTCCTCTGGGTGCATGTCTGCGTGTTCACTAATCCCCGCTTTTACCTCTGTTTAATGCTGTCAGCTGTTGGGAGACATGCGATCGAAGGTCAGGTTGTTCTCCTGGATCATACCCATGTGTCCTGTTTTGTTTTTTTTTTTGTTTCTTAGATGTGCTTCCTTTTTCCTTCAGGATTAGTCGGTGTATGTTGTCTGTCGTTTGAGCTGTTTTGTTTTTTTTTCTCTACACTCACTCTTTCTTTCCTGCAGAAGAAGCCAGCACGGCGGCGGTATGAAAACTACAGCATGTATTCTGATGACGACGCCAACAGCGACGCATCCAGCGTCTGCTCCGAGAGGTCCTACAGCTCGAGGAACGGAGGAGCCATCCCCACCTACATGAGGCAAACCGAAGACGTGGCCGAGGTTGGCAGCAGGAGAAGAATCATTTTCACCTCAGAACGACAGGAAAATGCTAATTGTTGTGAAGTGTAATTAGAACAATGCATCATTTTAACATATTTTACCATAATTCATGTTTGCTCTAATTTAATGTTGAACAAACAGCAACATGAAGACCAAGAAACAGACCAAGCAGAGCAGGAAGAGCGTTAGATTATAAACAATACCCAAAGCTTTGGGAATCTTCTGAAAATACTGAGTTTGGACAAATTTAACCAAGACATGTCTAAAACATCCAATAGTAACTCTGAAGGAGCTGCACAGGTCTGCAGCTCATGTGGAAGAATCTCTTGACGGAGAAACTGTTGGTCAGTTTTACACAACTCTGACAAACGGAGGATGACTCTTCTAAAAAGGTCTGCCAACCTGTGAAAATGCATGTGAATAAGATTGTTCACATGATAACTTCAGAAAACAACATGGCAGCGGCAGAAGTTTTATATCCACAAAATCTTTTTTTTATCAAAAAACTAGAATTTTTTTCCAAATTGCAGCTTCCATTTATCAAATTTATTTCAATACATACATTTTGCGCAATATGGTGGTTAATGGAAACACTGCTCCGGTGAAACAATATTTATTGGGCAACAAACGCCTGACATACTTTTAGATTTGCTAAAAAAAACAAAAAGCACACAGTCCAAACGCGTCTTCTTTTCCCTCCACCTCACAATAACTCATTACTTTGTGTCGGTCCATCACAGGACTCTGGAACCTGTGGCTGCAGAGCACTGTGGCTTTCAACAACAGCAGCTCTGCATTACTTTCACAAAAACATTGAAGAGCCAGTTGGTTATTTAAACAATAAATGAACCAACAAATGCACCTTCTAGCATTTTATTCACTTACTAATTGCATCGAGTTTCCAGAAAATCGACTCCCATCTACACCAAACTCTAATTTTTGTTTTTCAATTGTTTTAGATAAAAGGTTTGGGTTTTTTTTAAATCATGATTTGACTTAATTACCTGCAACTTGTGATTGATATTTGTTAAATACAAGTTATCTTTTTCATTTTTCCCCCAAAATAAAGTTAATATAATGTTTCCAGCTCTAAACGGGTTTTAATAACTTGATATAAGTAAAAACAAAAAACAACAAAAAAAAAGTCTATTTGGATTATAAAGGTTGCAGACAACCGGTCTCTTACAACTAAATATGTGCTTGTTGATACAGCAAATGTGAAAACATTGAATTAGACATTTAAATTCTGTTTTTTTTGGTTAAGATGGATGAATCTCAGCCTGGTTTTTGTTTGCTGGGATTTCCAGGTGCTGAACCGCTGCGCCAGTGCCAACTGGTCTGAGAGGAAGGAGGGACTTTTAGGCCTACAGGCGCTGCTCAAGAACCAGCGGACACTCAGGTCAGCCACAGAACGCACACAAATGTGTTTTTCAAGATGATTTCATGCAGGATCTCAGACATATTTTTCTCCCTCTCACAGTCGAGTAGAGCTGAAGAGGTTGTGTGAAATCTTCACCAGGATGTTTGCAGACCCTCACAGTAAGGTACGAACGTGTGCATGACCCACGTATAAAAACACACTCATCACACTTAGAAAGCTCATTATTCATCCACTTCATTTTTTTTCTGTCGGCCTCAGTTAACGTTGTTTATCCCACCATCCCTCACTGTACCGGATTCTGCCAGATCCCAAGCAGAGTTGTACTTCTGTCAGCGTGCACACACTCACTTCAGCAATCACACTGCACTCAGAAAAATGGGATAAACAGGAGAAAATGTGTTTAAATCAGTGGATGATCTCCAAACATAGACACTGGCATGCAGAGTGTGAAATGCTCTGTTTTCTAACAGCATGCCGTGCCTGTTTTGGGTTGTTTTATTAAATTTTTTTTGGCGTGTGACCTGAAACTCTCCGCCGACCTGTTGGGATTGCTCTATCACCGTTCAGCCATCGACCAGCTGGCTGCACTGTTTGCATTCACTATAACCCCCCCCACCCAAAGTTTGTCCTCTTACAATCCTGACTGCATATAAAATCCGATCACACACACACACCAATATTTGGGCTGTCAGCTCTTCTTTTCTGACTAACCAGCTATGGTTCGCCCCTCCCTCCCTCCCTCCCTTCCCCCTAACACTGCGACCTTCCTTTCGGCGCTTTGAGTGCTCCATTGCCTCACGCTTCCCTTCCACTCGTTTGATGATTTGACGATTTGATGAATTTCAGCGAGACTCCAGCAGGGTGTACGGCACGGCAGAATCCGGTATAAGCTCAGCCTCCTTCAAGGTACCGCATCTCATCATGGATGTCTCTCCTCCCTCCCTGCTCCTACATCTACTCCCCCCCCTCCTCTTTTTTTGTTTTCTCTCATGTCATATATTTCATATCTTTCAGTTTGCTAAATTGCACAAAACATTTCCTCAGATGTGACATAGTTTCCAAGACGTTTTGTTTTTCTTTGACAAAAATGAGAAAAAAATCTGGTTAGATGCTAACAGATGTGTGTTTCTGTCTCCCTTATGCCATCCCCCCCCACCCTGGAACTCTCTGTAGAGAGTAAGTTTGGCCAGTCAGTCTTACTGTGTTTATCTAACTCAATGGAGATCTGCTTCATTAATCTGATTGGTGATCGGTAATCAAGGTTAACATCCACTAACCCGCCTGAACACTCACTGTCCTGTTGAAATCATCTACGAGCGCAACAAGATGGTTGCCCCTGGTTACCACTTAACCTAACTGGATCTAGTTCTCATTAGACAGCTCATTGCATTTGTTTTTTTAATGAAGTGACTGTTGTTTTGGGTGATTTTTGGAATTGGTGATTGGGAATGAAGATGATCTGCTGCAATAATGGATAACCACTAATTCCACCACGGGAACTAATGCTGTTTTTGCATCATCCCAGCTCCGATTAATCTGTATGCATGCATCTGTATGTGTCTGTGCATGAACTCGCTTGTTTTTGAACGGCTGAATCCAGGGGCGGGTAACCTTTACCTTTGGTGTGTGTTTAGGTGTTCAGCATGTTCCTGGAGACCCTGGTGGACTTCATCCTGGTCCATAAGGAAGACTTGCTGGACTGGTTGTTTGTCCTGCTCACACAGCTGCTGAAAAAAATGGGAGCAGACCTGCTGGGCTCTGTTCAGGCCAAAGTTCAGAGAGCTCTGGACGTCACGAGGTAGAGTCATCAGGTCGAATGCAGGCCGACACTGGAGCCCAAGATGCAAGACTAGTTGTTTCTTCTGATTAATCAATGATCTGCACTGCTGCTCAAAAGTTTTAGGTCACTCAAAAAGTGTTGTTTTTTTAATCTAGAAAAAAATCTAGTTTTATTAATGATAAAAGTTTCAAAATTAATACAAATTATAGTCAAGACATTTGACTTAGAAATAACTATTTGTACTTGAAATATATTGTCCTTAAAATGCTCTATATCATGTGTTTTGAGCCATTCAGGTTCAAATTTAGGCACTTACCTGATAAAGTAACAGCTTTAGCACTATGGGGTTTTAATTCATGTTTTCTTCTAACCTGGAAGAAAAACATTTGCCTTCAAGGAACAGCCTCCTCTTCCAGACAAAAATGTCCAACTCATCTAGAGATCAAAAAACAAATTTCCACGACTCGGACATTAGCTAAAAAAAAGAAAAGTTCCCGCCACATTTGCATATTAGCTGAGAAGTTAACCACTTCCACTCAGAGCTGGAATCGTTGAGTTCTGCCTCACGTCATCCGCTCCCAATCCGAGAAACCGTCTGTTTCTTTACTGTGCAGGCGCTGAAAGGTGAAGGTAGATGCTTCCTGGAGGGGGGCAGGTAGTGACGGCTCTGTGTAGACCACTGGTTTGAGTGGTGTAGACCACTCAAATTCAACTCTCCATAAACCTTTCTCAATCGTTGTTCTTTAGCCCATCTTCATCTGCATAGGCGGCCAGCATCCTGAATTTTATTCCTTCTTCAATCAGTACAACATCTTTTACCAGTGCTGACATGATTTCATGCCATATGTGGCCACTGGAAGGCAGCAGTAAAGATTGCTGAAAACCTTTAACTATGGTTAACTATGTCTAGATGGTATATCTGGAGAAGATCATCTTATTTTTATTGAGGGAAATGTAGCATTTTGTTAAAAGAAAATACAATTTCTAAGTGATCCCAAACCTTTGAGCAGTAATGCAGTTTTATTTAGAGCCGTAGAGGTTAAAATGTCCCTGGAACAATGTCAGGACGTCGAGCACTGATGCCAATAAATTAATCATGGTTCCTTTGAATTAAAAAAAAAAAAAAGTGTAGAGGCTGAAAAAAAAAAACACCCAGGAATTTAACATCTGTTAAATTCATTGGTTTTGAATATTATATTTCATAGTTTAAGTCTTTTCTTCTTTGCTTTTGTTCACCATCCAGGACTGATTGTTGTTTTTTTTTTCTATTAGTTTTATTTATCTGATCTCTTATGGTGGATTAAAGTTCATTTGTTTATCTTTTCTCTTTACCAGAGAGTCTTTTCCGAATGACCTCCAGTTCACAATACTTATGAGGTTCACAGTGGACCAGACCCAGACGCCCAGCCTCAAGGTACTGGCAGTTTAGAATAATGTGTGCTGGAGTGTTTGAGTGGATGGGGATCATGCACATGAGGCTGTAAAAGACTGGCCATGGTCACTGCTTGGAGTAGCAGAACTCAGTAGCTGCCCATCACTCTGGCTGTGCATCCCTAAACCCTGGACTGTGATTGGACGACGACGAATTTAAAAACCCATCCAGTTTCCACCTCCGAGTCCCTGTCCTTCCTTATCCCACCCACCCATCCCTTACTTCTTTTCCTTTTCTGTTAACCCTACTTCCTTTCCTTCATTTCTGATCTGCTTTATCCTCTGAACTCCTGACTTGGGCATTACCCCTCCCCCCCCAAAATGTCTTTGTAAGTAGCTCTATTGGCTCTTAAATCGTGTTGATGTTAAAGAGCAGAAGTCATGATGGAACGTAACATTTTCCAACATGCAGGCTTCGTCAGTGACAGCCGTGTCTAGGAGAGATGACTACAGGCTTCATTTACAGGTGCTGGTCATAAAATTAGAATACCATGAAAAAGTAGATTTATTTCAGCAATTCAATTCAAAAGGTGTAACTTGTACATTATATCTATTCATTGCACAGACTGATGCATTCAAATGTTTATTTCATTTAATTTTGATGATTTGAAGTGGCAACAAATGAAAA
>JAUZNJ010046945.1:0-31843 GCA_034780135.1 Jordanella pulchra
AAAAAAAAAAAAAAAAAAATTCCTCCTCCTCATTAAAATACGGTTAAAATTTGACATTTTTTTTTCCAATATAAGACCTACCCCGAAAGTAAGACAGAGTGGGGCTTTTGGGGATAAAAAGAAAGTAAGACACTGTCTTACTTTCGGGGAAACACGGTAGCAGCATTGCTTTTTTAAGACTTTTGCAGTTTCAAGATTAAGACACTCAGCATTGATATTGACTGCTAATAGTCCTCATAATATGTTCTGAAGCATCGAGAAACAACATTATAAAATGCGTAAAAAGGCTTTACATTTGTATAGAGATATTTAGCCAGTGTTGTCTTGTATACATGGCTATATTGAAAAAAAGAAAATTGTAATAAAAGAAGCAAATATTTGTTTGTGAAGCTTATTTACATTTTGATAAGCATCTGTGTGTGGAATTATGGTGTAGGGGTCACATATGTTTTCCTTCATGCATGTAATGAATGTGCCTCTGTTGTGAGCACGAAGTCGCAGATCGCGATGTAGCTGTTTTTTGTTTGTCTTTCAAGATTTTAGCTGGAAAAAATGAGTTGCCATGTGTCTTATCGGCTGGGGTGTGTGGTGTGGGAGGATCAGGTGCATCTCCTTCTCGTTTCCTCCACCTCCTCCTCGCTCCAGTCTCAATCTCTGATAGGTAGAGACACCCGTCGTATTCGGGGGGGGGACTTTAATATTGGAACGATTTCCTAGTGATAAGGCTAACGGCTGTGGAGAGGCGTGAGCGTCAACCCTCCCCCGCAATAAACACTTTCATTTTGTTTGGTTGGAGTGATGGATAGAGTGATGGAAGTGGTGAATATGGACGACCTAAGGAACATGGGAGAGAAGGGGCAGATAGATGGAGCGGATGGGGATGTTATTTAGTATTAACTGATCAATCAGAGGACAGGGAAATATGCATTTTGTCAACTCTATATCCCAATTTGACTATGTGACTTTACTGGTTGCTGTGCCATGATGAAAATACAAAATATTTACAGCCCGCAGAGGGTGATTCGTCTCCTGATGCTGAATTTATATTGCCTCTAACAATAACAACGCACTCATATATCAGAAAAAAATGAATATATATAGTCATGACTTTAAGCTCTGATGGCTTCATGATAATCATTCGTGATTTGCTGTTAGAATCTATAATGAAGAGTGCTTCAGTTTTCAGCATATGGAAGAGAAAAGCAGCAATTTAATCAAATTATTTCTCACTGCTTGAAACATTTTGATAAGTGCATATCCTGCAGGGATATTTAAAGGTCACAAAAGAATCCAGCTTTAATGTCTGCTTGGTTGTTTTATCCATATTTTCTTTAATCAGTGTGGAAAAAGTCACCAATATATTTGATCACCCTTATGACTGTTGATTGAAGAAGATGAAGTGTGCTCCATGTATATGACTAGTAATTCTCCAAAGGGGCAATGAACTTTTGGAAGTACAATAATTTAGAAGTGAGGTTGAAGTCTTTGTGGACTTAACAGATGTTGAAAACATCACGTCTCGGCATGAACTCAAATAGATCATTGTTTTAAAGGCAGTTACTTTGTAAGCAGCACACAAGTTTGATGTTTTTACCAATATTCTTCAGCAGAAACACATTTAGTCCCCATGGCAGGTAAACAGAGGAGCAACTGGAACAACGGCATCTCAATTTTTAAAAGCTGGGCTGCAAACTTGTTATTTTGATTCCCGATTTTATTTCATAATTCTCCAAGGACATTTTTTTGCAATGGACATGAAGTCTATAAGACCCTGTTTAAAATGCTAGTTATTTGTTTTATGATAATTATTACCTTAATAAAAGCTTTCTAAACATTTTCAATTTGTGGGATCAAGTCTAGTATCCTGGCAAGTCAGATAAATAATGTGTAGCACTCAGGTTTAGTACTATACATTATTTATCAGGGACTGCTTGTATCAAATCTGTTGAGGTAAAGTTGGGACATTCAGTTGAATATTTTGAGGTAATTGGACCTAGCGACACCTACCTACCTACCTTCCAAAGTCTGGTTTTAGCTTTTAGCAAATGAAAAAGCAGCAGATGCCTTTAGAAACCATAGCAACTTATGCTTTTACGCTCCTGTTCCTGTTTGAAAGATGCAATAACAGCAACTACGCCTCTATCACATCCCGGATGGTTCAGCTGTGAGCTCAGCAGCTCCTTTTTTGACACGATGTCTCACCTTAAACAATGATACTGCGACATGATTGGCCAACCCGTTTTGGGTTGGACTCAAAGGATTTAAGCTGAAGTGGTACAAGAGGGATTGTTGTCTGCGTATAAACTCACTAATACTACAAGAATTCAGCTCATATGACAATTAATTGAATTGAAAAACCTAAAACAAGTCTATTAAGGGGAAAATATACAATGTGAAAAAGCTGACCTAACCAATTTCATAATTCTATAAACCCTTAATCTACTTCGCCAAAGAGTTCTGCAAAAAACAGAACCGAATATAAACTTGTATCAAGATCTTCTCTAGTTAGGCAGCAGAACTACTTTGATGGAAATAACTTGCTGTTAGCTTCAGTGACATGTCCTATATGCCCATATCCTGGACATCTAGACTGATACTTCATAAAGGAGCTTCTAGAGCATGATTTCAAATGTGGGACTAACAGACGAAACAGGTTAAAAACAACCGGTAACAACAGATGTGTTGCAAAAACATATTTTTACAAAGAAAAGTTCTCACAGCAGCCATTTGTTGCAATCTTAAAGACATAGCCAACTCATTGGGGAGATCTTTAGTTACAGGTGTATTGTTGACTCCTATGGTGACAGAAAAGCACTGTTGTATTATGTGTAACTCTGAAGCAACTGTAAACTCCAGCCTCCCACGCTGTGATTGGCACCTTCTATTTTAGACAGGAGGATCTGAGCTTCACCAGATTGACTTAGGTAAAAAACATAGATGTTTATTTATAAAATATAGCTGTTTTTTATGTCCAAAGCTTCCTCTCAGTGCGACATGCCTTTTAAACTTCCAAAGGGATTTGTTCAGGAAGCACCCTGTATGGAACAACCTTAGCTGATTCCTTTTGATGCAAAGTCACAGCATCTGCTCTTCCCTAAGCCCATGAAACTGTCGTTAAGAGAAAACCTGGTCACGCTATGCAAGAAACTCAGTTCAGCTATTCACTTTTATGTTTCTTAGTCATAATCCAAATCTTTGTGCTGACAGTTTGAATATAATTGGTTTATGAGGAGCTTTGACATTTAATTTAATGACTTTCTTCTCCTTAACTATGACGGCCTAGTTCAGGTTACACAAACATTTACTATTATTTAATGTGATAGTATGAGACTTCATCAAAATAATAAGATTGAACTAAGTAAAGGAAATTCTGAATGGAAGCTGCATAAAAGTAAATCCTTTTTTTTCTTGAAGATGTAGCAAAAAAGCTAAAAATTATGTTTCCTTCCCCGGATTTGAAATAAATACCCAAAGCTAAGATCTCTTGTCTTTGTGTTTAACTTTAGCTAAAGTACATGCAAATAAAAAGCAAAATAGGGTGCAAAAATCCTTCTTAGACTCTTGTCTTGGCTTTATATGATTTGGCTCAGTCAGATTCAGAAAATGATCAAACGAGCAGCAGTGATCAAATCTTCACTTCAGCCTCAATAGAGTCAGACAATTCCTATTAAAAAGACTGGAAGGGTCTCTTTGAAATGGGACCTGACATCTCTTTTCCACAGCCTGTCAGGGGTATTTGGTGGCTAATTTGAAATCTGCAAAATCTGCGCTTGCGTGTACGGAAAGAGAATAAGAGCAAGCTCCACGGGGAGGTTAATAGAAGAGGTGACCAAAAAGAGCCGCCCAAGGCTGTTATCTGCCCAGCCGGTGAGAAGACAAGTAATCGTCTGGCTGGATTGTAAAAGTTGCCCAGATCAACTGAGTCACCAGCTAATGAGCTTTGGAAACTACATTGTATTTACATTTAAAGTGCCTGTTGTGCGACAGTCTTTCCAATCAGTTTGATTGGAGCCTTTTTAGCTATGATTTACTCTGACCTTCAGGCTTTCTTAGTCAAACAAAAATACAGTTAATATCAGCTTGTCAGTCAAACCTGAGCCACCATGGCGGCAACTGCTGCAACACGTATATCTGTTGATTCCCGGCTAATCTTTCCTAGTTTGACTCATGATGTGTTGGGACCCCAGAGGGGTCCTCATTAAGACCAAAACATTGTTTGACCTTTAAGCAGCTTGGCCTTATTCCACCTCCACCACCCTCACCCAGCTGGACCCAATTACCTCGCTCATTACCCCCTCCTAAACAGGTACCAGAGCTATCTAAGGAGAGCCAATATGTCTGTGGCTAAATACAGGAGTGGAAGCAGCCTCTGAGAGGGAGATTAAATCTCTTCTAAATGGCAATGGATTTTTGTCTTCCTTTTTTGCCATCCTATGAATCAGATGTACACTGGCGGGCCACTTTATTAGATACACCACAGAAATGGATTGGAGACTTGTTGGCAATCTCTGTTACTTTCATTCTTTTTGGCAGAAACAATCCTCTGGGAGATTTGGTTCAAACCGATAAGCTTGCATCAGATTTTTCAAATGCATATCATGATGCAAATTTCCTCCACATGACAAAATGTGTTGTAACACCCCTCTAAATGGGGCTCTAACAAGCTCTGGGAGGGATTTAATGCCAAAAAGACTAGCCATCATGTTTGAACACATACTTATCAATAAAAGCCAAGATGAAACTTTAACATCAAAAATAGCCTTTCCTCATCAAGTCAAACCCAGTGTTGTTGGTAAATCTGGAAGCAAGAGGTTTCTTGTGATAGCAAATTAGATTTGCATCTCACAATGGTCAACTAAAGAACTAAAAGAAGCATCAACTTTTGTTTTTGAATTAAAAAACTAACATCTCAAAACAAAGGAGACATAATTGCCATTACAGCAACAAAACCTTCTTATGATTGCTGACCATGTTTAGTGTGTGTATAAAATAAAACAAACACATCTTGTTGCACAGGTGTGCTGTCCTTTGCAGTCACATGACTTATATAGACTCATTAGATGCAGAAATGGTTTTTCAAGTCTATAATGTTGGTTAGCCTGTATGAATTGTGGCCATATTTGGCAGATATGAGTAGCATATCTTCGCACTGAGTATTATAGTTTTCTTCTGGTTTAAAGTTTCCCTCTGTTTTATGTGTTTATGGTATTTAGATGATCAAATCAGTGCTCAGGGATGCTATTTTGCACACCTTAGTTGTAACCATTAGTTATTTAAGCTGCTATTACCTGTACTTTATTTTAAAAATCTCCTTTTATCTCCATTATAATGCTCTGTTTGAATTTCATCAAACATCCAGGTGCATTAATGCATTAATGCATTGAGGTGATGTAAATGTGATTGGTTGATTCACTAAATGTTAAAAATTAATTAAACAGCTTCACCAAATGAAGTGTTCGGGGGGTGTATATTAAACCTTTTCAGCTCCAGTACGTTTCTTTAAGCTCCTCTTTGCATCTTTCCCTAGAAACCCATGGATGACACCTAAAATAGAAGATGTCTCCTCATCTGCCATGTTGATGGGATGATAGGATGATCAATGTTTGCAGGATCCTTAATAACCAGAAAGAGAAAAGGCGAATGAGGAAGAGAGAAGGAGATGGATGATTACCCTAAAAGTAGCATCCTTAATTAGATAGAATTCTGCATACATTGTGGACTGAGTGCAATCATTGGGATAGATTAAAATACTAATTAAACAGACCCATTGCTGAATTTGGAGTGTGAGGCTGGGTTCAGCTCTTCAGGGTCATTTGCATAGCCTTCATCTGGGGAGATGGGATTTAAAGGACCTGCTTTCTTTCTCCTTTTTTCCTTTTTTCACATTAACAGCCACATTCACATGCTAACAAACTCAATTAAATGATGCTGCATTTTCCGCTTTGGCTCTATAATTTGGTGTAATCTATTAGAGTCCCCTTTGATATTTGTTTTCTAATATAAATGTTTCCATCAAAGTGAGGAAGGGATGTTGAGGACATTGAGGAGGAAAAAGTCGGCAAAACTCTGTGATCTTGAGCGGTGGATATTTAACATCGCCTCACTTCAGTTTGATTTGCATGAGAATGTCTTTTGTGAACAAAGCATTGAAAATAGCATGCCATATTTGATTAGATCACAAGATCTGAGGATCAAACTCGGGTGGTGTATTAATTACTGCAAGAACAAAGGCAGGAGCTCAAGTTATTGTGTGCTGTGAATGTACAAGTACTTCTTCTGCTTTCTGGTAATCTTCAGTAAGAATGGATACTTGTGCATAATAATAGGTGCATTTTAATGTGCACTTTAGAGTGGTGGTTGTGACACGTGTATATGCAACCTCAGGGTAGTATATACACGATGCTAGTGGTTTTAGGTAGTTTCCATCATTATCTATGGCCCGGTGTCTATAAATTGATATCATTTAAGTTTTTCAAAGTCTTCCTAAAATGATGAAAAAAACATTGTAATTACATAATTACGTATTTACTTTGTATACAGTATACTTTTTGAATTTTTAATCACATCAAATCAAACTTTATTCATAAAGTGTTTTTCCTGCATGCAGGAAAGCTTAGAAGCTACAAACAATATATTTATTCAATGGCTGAAAAGCAGATATAACAGTGGTTTATACTGCTATTATAATGGAGGGTAGATCCTTTTTGTTGTTCTTTGAGTGCTAAGGTTTTATATAACAGATCTCCAAGGAGAAGGTTGCAACACTCTAGAGCAGGGGTGTCCATCTCTGGTCCTCAGGATCTGCTGTCCTGCAGATTTTAGCTGCATCCAACACAGCTGAACCAAATAACTGAATTATCTCTTCACCATGTCATCAAGAGTGACACACTTTAATTAATTAATAATTAATGAGTTATTAATTTGATACAGCTTTAATGGAGCAGGGATACATCTAAAACCTGCAGGACCAAGGTTGGAGACCTAGGCGCTAAAAGATGGTGGAACGACTGCAAGAGTGCCGTGAATTTTTATATGTCAAAAGTTTGGGTTTCTGTTTTTGTTCAGATCTGATAACAGCCAAGTTATTGTTGATTTGATATGTTGTGTTTTTTAGTTAAAATTTTGTTCCAAAGCCTCTTTTGTTTCAACAGGTAAAATCTTTTTCATCAGCGCCTAAACCTCCCAGTGTGATATTAATACCATTATCAGCATCCTTCCAATGGCTGCCACCCACTTCTCCCAATGTCTAAGGTTACTATAACAAAGGTGGCTGATTTCATTTGCCCTACTGATCGTTCAGCTTAAACTTGGAAAATATGAAGAAAATGATGCCCCCTTTTCATTACGTGTCATGTTGATGCACTACTTTGTTGTTCATTAATAATAAAAAATCTATGTTATTTAAATTATGGGTCCAATTTCAAGTCACTTTATTAGTTTAAGATAGGCTTAGTCATTAGTTTTGTACAATGACAGCTTCTTTCTTGGTCACAGTTGCAAACCATCTTAGCTTATTTATATGACCAACTTCTGCATAAACCAAACCACAACTTTTAACTTTGTGAAGCTCCTTCCCCGAAGATTTTAGGTGTTTGGGTACCAGGCATTTTCTATGACCAGTTTGACATCTGACTCAGACCAATAAAGCCATTGCATCATTCTCAGTTTCACTGATTGCTTGTTCTGCCACGGGAACAGAAAAACCTGTGACTTTGTCACATCAAACCTCCTCTGCTTTTGTCTCCCCTTGCAGTCCAAGAGAAGCTGCAGCTGGAGAAGGAGACGGGCCTGAAGATAGTGGAGGCTGGAGTGAGTGATGTAAGTACCACATGTTAAAACATCCTCTAAAGAGTGGATTTCATGTTCAAGGTTTTAACCTGTCACATCCGTAGCGGTATATTTCACATACATTTGTTTATTGACATCAGTGTGGCTTTTTTTCCCTCCTAATTAATTTACTCATTATTTTTAGAGCTGTTATTCTAGCAGTAAATACAAAATACAGCAAGAGAAAGCTTGATGCTCTTTGTAAAACCTAAAGCGAGCGTTGATCGCTGCTTCTTTCAACAATGACCGGATTATCTCGAGTACTGTCACTTGTCATGATCCCCAATGCTCGGCTGACATATTCATTGGAAAAAAATAAGAGGAGGAGGAGGAGGAGGAGGACTCTTCGGATGATACAGATGAAAGGAGAGAAAATGTTATTCAGCCATGATAAATATTCATATGTATCAAAGGTAAAGATCTAATCAAGCCCCCATTGATGCGTCATAGCCCTCATTGCTTGCTTAGTAAATGAGTTTCTTTATGGAAATGAGACAGACATCCTTAGACCTCTGAGCTATCCTGATCCTGAACCACGCTGGGAGCTAAGTGGATGTGGCCTGTGCACTGCAGGACAGTTTCCAATGGCAACAACGGTCACACTTTGCAAAGACAAGATCATTTCCCCATGTTAGTCCTCTCTCTGTATTGCCTTTCTTCGCCCATCTGCCTCCCTCTCATATCCCCTTTTGTTCCTGTGATTTCTCTCGTCTCATCCCACATCGTCCTGTTCTCATATTTTCTCGGATTTTGTCTCTTTTTTATGTTTAAATGTATGACATTTATGTTGGTCTTTGTCTTCTCCCTTTCTTTTATTTCTTCACAGAACAATTCCCGCGCCTATAGCCAGCACTAGCTTGGTTTTGTGTTTGTCATATTGGACCTATTTGTAGATAATTAGCTGCAATAATAGCCTCTCTGCAGGAGACAGTCAGAGGGAGGGATGAATAGAAAGAAGGGAGGGGAGGAAAGGAAGAGTTTGTCTTCCACCTCATGGAGAGAAAATCTGCTCCTGGCTGGATTTAAGAAAACGCCGTGCCCCTAAAAAAAAAATGAGCTAGCAAATTAGAAATCCTGAAAAGCCACTTAGAGGTTGCTTATGAGCTCTAGTGTGCATGTGTTGACCTCAACAGTTTGCATCCAAGAAGTGGAGAGTTAAGGCTAAGTTGGTAGAAAATGGCAGCTTTTGACAGGAGAGCATGTGGAGTGTGCTCTCCAAATACATTAGTTTAAAAGGTGTTAAACCAAAAGCCTGCTTTCAATAAATTCCCTCTAAATTGGCCGCAGTTATGAGTGAATGCATGCCGCGTTTGGAGAGAGCTTCTTCTTTCGTCTACCTATTAGTGGTATGGATAGAAATATGCTGGGTAAAATTGCTCTATGAATTCATTACAGGTACCGAGCAGGAAATTAAGCCGTACTGCGAATTCTTCCTTCTGAGTTTGTATGAAAGCACCATAGTGGTTTCTGTCAGTAAGCCTTATCAATGTGAGCTCCCACACCTCCTTGGTTTTTATTTAAGAGGTGACAAATGACAGAACAGCTTAGGAAGATGTCCAGATAGAGCAAACGTCAATAGTTGGAGATGCTCATGAGGATAAGCAAATGTCAAAGTGGGGAGGAGGGGACATTAGTCAATAAGCTTAGCAATATCCACTCCATTATAGATCACATGGTGGTTGGCTCACAATCATTGAAAGGCATTTCTTTTCTTGCAGGATAGATAGTGGAGAAAAAAAGAAGTGCAATCTAAAATAATTCAGTATATTTGTTCTTTTTTAGCTTTTTGACACATGAAATTCACAAAACTCTATATATTTTACAGTTTTTTCATATACAGTAATAGACCAATTATGCACACCTAGAAATCCCAACTATGTCCTTTCTTTTTTGCAAAATCACTAATGCTTAGTCAGATTGAGCTAAAAGAATTTGTCAACATCAGATTTCACATTATAGAAATAGATGCTTACAGATATTTTCTAGGATTTATGTCTAGAGCCAATTATTGATTCATTTCTTATCAAAGAAATACAGTCTTGTTTTAGTTTTTAGTATTTTTAAAAAGCTAAAGAAACCCATAACCCAAAAACACAAACAGAGAAAGCATAAGAAACACATGCTAAATACTTTTTATGAACATTGTATATTATATTATTGATCTGTCCTTTATTATGCTTATTCAAAGTCTGCATAAGCTGCTACTGGGGAGCTTAAGTGCCACATGTAGTAGGAAGCCTAATTTTTTGCATATTTTTAAGAGCTACTTCATATTTAGGCAAGGCAAGGAATGGCAAGTTTATTCATGTTGCACATTTCATTGCTGTAAGTGGGAAAAAAAAGAAAAAAAAGAGGAAAAAAAACAGTTGCATAAAGGTAACAGAAATAATTAGGAGAATAATTAAAATAAGATCACTATATAATAAAATCATAAACATTATTGATAAATAAAAGAAAAGTTGGACTTAAAACGTAACTCTTTCAGTGTTTCTTCCAGTGTTAACATCCCTACATGACACTGCCACCACTAAGCCTCACCACCAGAATGATGTGTTCAAGGTGCTTTACAGTGTTAGTTTTTTACCATCCAAACTGCTTAACATGTAGACACTACATGATATGAAGAAAAAGTAAAAAAGGGGCTTTTATATGGCTTTTTATTCACGATGTTTGTCTTCTAATAAACTTATATAGATACTAACTTATCAGTTGGCTCTGCAAGATGTTTTAAACCTGAAAACAAAAAATGTGGAAAATACAAAGTGAATGCCTTTGAATATATTACTGTATTACTTTGATATTGCTTTGAAGTATTTATTTTTTAGAAATGTATTCTTTTTAATAAATGCCTTCTCTCCAAGTGATTGCTGCAGAGAGTATTCCTGTGGAAAATAACTCAAGTGGAAATCTAAAAGGCACATAAGGGGCTCCTGACAACATTGCAGGTTTTAAATGTGTTAAAAACTGAACAAAATAGAACACTTGAGGGAAAGCAGTGTCATGGTTGATGTGGTCCTGCACTAACAGGCTGCTCTGTACATTCAAACTTCTGAAATCCTTTGTAGAAAACATGTTATCAGACCTGCACTGCTCTCGCTTTGGGATATTAAGTCTAGCAGATTGTAATAGACGTTGACTCCTCCAACATAATTGTTCCTAAACAGCTCTGTTGCTACCCATCCTGCCTCCTTGAATCTTCATCTTTGAGCCGAGTACAGCAATGCTTACAGCAACATGGACAGCAGGACTGGTACTAGTCTGATGAACTGTTTGCTTAAAGATTTATTCAGCCAATATGGCAGATGATTTTGAGGTAATATTCCTCATTTCTCATATGATGCCCATTAATGGGTTTCGGTATTTTAAAAAAAGAGGGAATGACCTTTAAATCTAACTTAATGACTGCAAGCTGATATGTAATCTATGAAATACTCTGTGGGATCCGACATTTGAATCGTAATGGCCACAGATTTTCCTGGGATCAAAACTTAAGAAAAATGTATCCTAATGTGCAGAGGCTTTTTGTAGATTAAAAATGAAATATTAAGAAGATGGCAATTAGCTAATTCCTTTCACATCTTGATGTAGAACCAAAGAACTAATAGCATTTTTTTTTTGTTTGTTTTGGGTTTTTTTTGCAACAAAATTTAACAAAATCTTGCATTTAGACATGCAGCCAGCCTGCATGAGATTGTCCCCATGTGGTAGGAAGGGAGGTTAAATTGAGATTCACTGACATTTTGACAGCAGTCTTGTGTTCGCAATAACTCCGGCAAACTGCCTATGTGAAGAGGCATTCATTAAGCTCAGAATTCCCACAGCTGAATGCAGACTGATTATTCCACCACTAAATTTAAATCATATGTGGCAGATGAAGTGCTTCTGTGTTGTGTATGCAGGATGTTTATGCATTTTCACTTGAAAACAGCATCAGTATCAGCATTCGTGTGGTTGTGGTATAACAAACTTCACTTTTCCTGTGACTTGAATGTCACATGAAAAGTAATGTGTGTGTGTATATATATAAAAGCACACATTTTCATAATTTAGACATTATCTATATGCGAAGGGGTTCTGATGTATTGCGCAGCTTAGAGCCACTTTTTATGAACTTTGAGCAAAAATGATGGCGCTCTGCCTCACATCAGTACTAGATAATTAGAGAGAGTGAGACTGTATTTTTTGACCTGGCAGCTACGATGTTATCATAGTAGGTGATGGCCACTTATTTTGCAGCAAAGGTGAAGCCTATAGCACAGAGCAGGTTTTACAATAATAACTCAGACATGCATGAATCAAGCAAAATACCTATTTGGACATGATTGGGATTAAACATATTATTGTAGCATAATTAAAAGGTCAAAACTGTTCATTTTTCATGCTTATAGACCCTTTAGTAGCATCAGAAAAAGTAGCACCTATATTCTGATGAAAGCAACTTTGGTGGGGTTAAAACTAAATGTTATCTTTTAAAAAAATGTTACAAATTACGGTTACAAATCACTTGAATTAAGAATGTAGTCCCCAAGAGTTACCTATGTTACAGCAAGGTTATTTCTAGAATTTTAACAGGTTCCTTGAAAAGTAGACTGTAGAGTGCACAAATAAGCCCTATTTGGTCCAGAATGTAAAATAGAAATTTGTAGATGTTTTGCCCTCAAATATTCTGAAAGCTTGCATGGTGAAAGGTAGTGGCTTTTAAATTTAAGGAGTAACCAGTATGATCTTAGAAAGGTTAGCATTTTTTCAGTGCTTTTATAATATGCAAAGTCACATCTGTTTATTCAAAATTTAAATTAACAACCACATAAACAAAAGAATGTAAAATTTATGCTGTTTCAGGCTTAATTTGTTTTTCTCTTACGTAACAGATTGCTTGAATTCCAAAAAACTGTAACAAAGATAATGACAGAAATAATAGAGATAACAACTTAAATTATTATGTTTGTCATTTTTTCTTTTGGTATTAAAATCGTATATTACATTACTGTTTCAATATTTCAATATTAAAATTAAATTTTGTTAAAACAAGCCACTAAAATTTTATTCCACAATTAATTTGCTTACTGGAATCAGAACATGGTGCACATATGATCATGCAAATTATCATTTTGCTTTGTTAAAGGGATTTCCTTCTCATGAACATTTATCTGTTGTTGCTGATGATTGCCAGATGCATTTATCAGACATGCATACTTAAAAAGAAAATAGAAAAACATTTGGCAAGCACAAACCCCAAGCAGATGAGACAAATCATCTTGTTCACAACTTCAAAGCAAAACTTCACTAAAACTCTCCTGCCAGAGAGCAGGACTCAAATTAATAACTGTGATGAATTTACAAAAAAAAATTTTGTTTTCTTTTCAAAATCAAAGAATGACAGGATAATATAAATATATTCTATGCTTATTTTAAGATCCATCCTACTGATTTAAGTCTGCATCTCCTCAGAGGCAATAACAGTGCTTTAGCAGTTGTTTTTTTTTTTTCTAAATGCATGTTTTGATGCGTCCTAGGTTCTATCATGTGGAGTTTAACTATCTGTATAGACCAATCATTCCTACATTGGCCCCAATTGCCTTTTCCACAAAGACAATCTTCCTCAGAAGGCGTAATAAGCCCAGACAATATAAAAACTGCTCTCTATAAAAATTTCAACAGTGCAGGAAGGCCAATCTGAACATTTTAGCAGTGGCTAAAATGCCATTACTGTGGCAGATCTGGATGTGAAATGTCATATTGGAGCAGCCCCACTGTGCCTTCAGCCCAGAGTAAGGCTGGCTCTTTGGAGACTCCAGCTGCCTCCCACTGATGAAAGCCCGTCCAGCAGCTCCCTTTCTCAACAACCTTTTACCATCACCTGACCTTTGGACTGCAGAAATGCCTTTGATTCCATGCCTTGCAGCTTGGTATTTGCCTCTATATAGCATGACGTGTTCTCTCTCGCAGGAAGGGCTGGACATGTCTCTTTTTAATGAGTACCAGAATGTAAAGTGTTTACTCTCCTTTTAGCTTTTCTTTTCATTCTACTGTGGGTTTAAAAGGCACTATAGTTACTGACTGAACATGACATTGGTGTTTCTATTCAGCTTGTTAAAAATCAATTCTGGACAGGTTTGCAAAGTTTAATATATATATTTTTTGGATGTGCAGATTTCTTACTTCAAGAAGAGTTAAAAATAAAAGCAAAATGCCGTAATTAGAGGTTTTACACTTTTATAGACAATTAGTACAAAACTTAAGGTTCTTTTATTATCTTCTATCCAGGCCCTAACCTTTACTTCTATTTTTACATCAGGTAAGCTTTCAAGGCAAAAGTAATGGCATATTCTAAAATAAAAATTTCTAGAAATAAAAATTTATGAAAATAATCCCCAAGACTATCAAAAGAATCTTAATACAAATAAAGATGAGTGCAAAAAACATTTAAATAGCTGGCTAACCTGCTAGTTATATTGGTTTCAAAATATTTAGAATATTAGATGAAAGTTGAGCAACACTTCTGGAACCTAAAGGTTAGTTTCTTCGATTTAGATGTTGGGGTCAGTTATTTTTCTAAAGCTTACTTTATATACTTGCATGTTTACACACTTGCAAGTTCAGAAAAAGCACCAGTTAAGTCCTAGAAAGTAACCACTGTTTTAGATAACAATGTCTCATAGGCCTACCAGGTTTTAAGCCAAGTCTCTTAAAGTACCCTGTCATTTCTGAAAAAGTAACTTCAAGTTAAACCTACACTGTAAAAACAACACACACACACAAAAAAATCCGTTTTGGGAGGGAAAAGAATATTTAGTGTTGTGTAAACCTCAAAATCTTAGCATTAAATATAGGGACCATAATATCATTTCAGAGAGCCAAGGTAATTGTAATCTTTAACCTTAATGAGTCAGTTGGCGGTGTACTTCTGAGGGCTAGTGTTCGTGTTTTTGTTCTGAAATGTGGGAAAAACAACTGTTGGAGTTGCTTTTTAAGTTAAAGGCTCAATTTTCTTTTATTGTTCCATTCAAACAATAACATTTGCCGCTAAAGAGATGCTGCCAATAAAAATATATGTCCTGTGCAACGACAATATAACCTTTTTAACCTTTTTAAGATTGAAGTTGATTTATAGTTAAGTTACCAGTAATCAGGGACTGCAACTGTTGTGAGGTGGGCTAGGGGTTAACGAGCAGAGCATTGTCTTCTTAGACCAACTGTAAAGGTTAGAGGTTTGAAACTCAAACTTTTTGTCCCTGAAACAAAAATGGTTAATTAAACTTGGATGACAAATTTCCCCACTAAGGGACAATAGGCTTTAAATAAAAAGAAAAAATAAAATAATAAAAAATATAGATAAAAAGAGTTTAAAATATTTAGTTTATTCATTACCTATTCTAAGTCACCATTTCTTACATGTAATAAAAAAAAAACAGATTTCAAGTTACAGTAACATAGAACTTAGCTGGTTAAGAGCAAGACAGACTTTTCCCAAAATGTAACATGTATGTTTTGTATAGTATTCTTCATAAAGTGACATTTTGAAAAGTAAAAGCGATTCGTTTTTCTGAGTTTGCTCATATTTTCTACATTTAAAGCATTTAAAGGTCCGTTTTCATGTATATAAATTCATTTTCATTTCATTTGACAGCTCAAATGGAAGATCTGTCAGAAATATTTTTTATACATATTCAGAAGCTACTAATTACCCTCCAACCCTCTACAAATCTCTCACACGACAGCAGGAAAAATTCTGAATATTAGATAACTACATATGTTCCTGGAACTTTCTTTGTTAAGTTTAAATAGTCATTTCACTAGTATAACAAGAGCTAAGAAGATAAATTATAGTCTTACCTGTTTTTCTATTGCTGTTATGTGCAGATTTACATAAGCATCTTGTTGAATCCTTTAGAAAAAATAATTTAGGCCATTAAATATACAGAATAAAGAGGATTTTATTTTTATTTTTTTCAATTAAACATGATCAATATGCTGCCATGACTTGCAACAATCACTGACCTGATAATGCCACCTGAAAATGTTGCTTTTGAACCACCAACAGTGGAAGTCTTCTTATTTCTTGTAGCTACAATATGTGTAGACTACTCCTTGACCACTTAGCTCAATTTTAGCCCCGAAACCTCTTTGTTTTTCACCAACCAATAAAATGTCATCATTAAAAGCTTCATTCTTTGCCAGGGGATGTTTTTTATCTGACTTGGTTGACTCCCATGAATTGCATTTTATATTGTGTTGGCCTTGAAATGTAGGTACCAGAATAGCTCAGATCCATCAGGATAGGCCAGATGGTCATCCTTTGCATGTTTCTTGGACTCTTGCACAGCCATTCTTGCCAGCTAGGCACCATATTCCCTTCTGACACCAGATAATAATTGCTTCATATAGTAATTTCCTTTTATATGCCAAAAGAAATCTTTACTTATTTTTTAGTGTAAGTTTCTAAGTGACACTTTTAGCCATTGAAAAAAAGTAATCTGTTCATCTGGAATAGAGACTATTTTAGTTAAATTCTGTCGTTATTTATGGGGTTGAGATATATTTTAAAATCAATAAGTGTAAAAAAAATTACACACTCTTAAGACTTTAAGTGATGATTTTAACATCAGAAATATTTTACCCAATAAACCTAATATCACAGTTTTTACCATTTTTGTAACACAAACTTTATTTAAAATATTAGAGAACATGGTTCAATAATGATTAAATTCAAAAATATTTAGTTGATATTTCTTTTTTAGAAATGGGAATATTTAGTTCAACACATTAAGGAATAGATATATTAATTTCCACAGATAAACATGCAGTAAATGCACATTTTAAAGCTTTTGTGTTTAGCATGTTTGTGATTTACCACAAAGATTTGCTGGACTTTATAATTAAATGATTGCAGGCTTGATCAAACAAGTGATTGTTTGTTGCCTGTCTGGCAGCAGCAGCAGTGGGGTTTAGAGGCTGGATGCCTGGGAGAGGCTGGGGGTACAGTGCCGGGGGGAGCCCGTGGTGTCCACAGCTGGATAGCATGGCAGAGGTTCTAAATGTCAGCGTTGAAGGGGGATGCTGCTGCCATTTGGCCCGGCGTGCTGCATGCCAAGGGACTGGCAGCGGGATGCTGGGGCAGGGTGCTCCTGCTTGCAGCCATGGATCCCTCACCTTCTGCCATTTATCATGCAGCTACTTGCCTAGCGCATCTGGCACCTCGGCACTGACAGCAGTAGGAAAAGCCCTCGCTGCAGGCCAACCGGTGGCCCATTGTAATCTTTTTAACATCACAGCACAATTAGGGCAGCAGTATTTGTTTTGCTACTTTTAATCTTATTTGTGGAAAAACAGCGTAAATCTTAAAGAAAATAATACTCTTGATGTTGAATAACAGAAACACTTAGCAAAAAAAAAAAAAAACAGTATGATTTGGTTTTTAATTTTTATATATCTATTTTTAAAAAAAACATCTAAATTCACAGTAGCTGTGAAGCTGCGCATTAATTATTGCTCAGTGAGCACACCATTCGGAAACCATTTTGCTCCCAGTAAATTAAATGTAATCAACTGTCATATCATCTTTTATTGACTTTAATTGACTATAATTGCAAATCCTGCTGTAACTGCTAGTTACTTTCTGCATGGCAAGGTCAACTAAATTGCCTGATGAGCTGTTATGGTCTTTAATATGATGACCTTGACTGAAAAGCTGGCGTATGAAGACATTGCATGTGTGTGGACAGAGCATGAAATGATGGTCAGCTGTGCTGCTGCAGTTAGTTTTACAACATCTACTTATAGATTGAACTGTTAAAAGGTGACATGCTTAAAAGGGTCAGAAATATTTAAACATGGCCTGAAAAGTGAAACAACAGATGATCAGCCTTTTTTATATGTGAATGTAAGAGTTTAGAACATTTTGTCATATTAGAGGCATTAAATTTAATGAGATTTCATCTGCTATACCAACATAAAGTGGTGCAGTATTATGAGGTGAGATATTTCCTGTTCCAATTATTTGTATTTTGACAAATAATAGTGTGGCATACATATATTTTTAGTGTTACTCAATTCTTTTTTAATCACTTTTTCCTTCAATTATAGCTTCAAGTCTTGTGTTTTATGCCTCTAGTCCCCTTTGCACAGCAAATGGCTGAAACATTCTTCTTCACAAAATTGTTCAAACTCAGTCAAATTGGACAGGGGTAGTTCAATCTGAAAAACTCACAGAGAGAAGGAAGGCAATTAGAAGAAGTTATTTAAGCAAACTTTAAATCTTTGGCACTCAGGCTTCCGCGGGGTGAATTAAAACAGAAATTTATTTTGATCATATTTATGAGCTGTTGAATGGAATAGGATTAAAACCCCCCGGCCTGAAACTGGTAGTGGAACGGAGAGGAAATGAAGAAGAATACTGGTTGGAGTAACGCACAGGTTCTTATGAACCTCCATGATGAGCAAGCATGGGCGACTGTGGGAAGAAAAAAACTCCCTCGTGGGAAAAAATCTCTGGCAGAACCAGGCTCAACATGGTGGTCTTCTGCCAGACTGGGTGGGGATGCCTTGCATGGAGTATTAGTTTAAAGAATAGTTCAACAGGGAGGGAAGCAGCAAGGGAGGGAGCTAGAGGTTGGTCAGATGGTGAAGGGGATGGAGGAGGGTCATCATAGTCTAAATCCAACATGCGATTCAACTCCCCAAGCTTGTTAGGTAGCAGACTTTTGTAGATATGAAAGTCTTTTTATACTAGACTATTGACACTGATTGATTACAAGAAGGTGCAGTAGAATGCTGATTAGTTGCACAACAGACGGATGAACTCCTGATTGCGTGAGGTTAGCAGTCCAGTTTATTCAGTTTGAACTTCTGCTTAAGCTCCATTTTGTGAACAACAAATGTTTATCTTGGCTTTAGTCTTGATTCTTAATATTTTGTTTGGACTTTCTGAAATATGAACCTTTAGTTGTAGCTCTGGCTGTATGTTTAGGGATAAAAGATGAACCGATGCCCGAGTTAAAATTATTTTGCTCCCTTTTACAGTTTTTCTTTTTTTAATAATTACTCTTAGGACAAGATTCCCCTGTATTTAGCTTCATCCATTTTCAACTCTGATCAGCTTCCCTGTCCCTCCTGAGGAAACCATCCTCCATAGAATGACACAACCATGTCTCACGGAGAGACGTTTTTTTTTTGGTTTTTTTTTAACAAAAGAGTTCAAAAGAAAAAATTGTGGGTGTGCTGTAGGTGATATGCAAAGATTGTGGGTGCAAAAGACAACTTCTCACATCATCTGTAGACCGAAAATATTGCAAATCAAGGAGGAACCAGGAGATTTTCACAATACATAACCTGGCTTTGTTCAGGCCCTGAAGTAGAACATTCAGGAGCGCTTATACGTGAATGTATCACTAATTTCAATGCATTAGATTCTGTGGATCTAAGAAAGGTAGGTGATGCAGTAAGAATTGGTGGGCTTTTTTTCACAACTTTATTTTATTAGGCTGAAGCTTTGCTTTAATATATGTTGGCTTTCATCTTATTTCATGATGCAATCACAGCAGATTCACCTTGTGGAGGAAAAAAAAAACGCTGATGAAGATCAGATGTAACACTGTTCTGTGTCCTGCTGCGATGGGAGCTTTGCTTCCCAAATCTCAGTCATGTTCACGTATGGACGCTTGCCAACAAGCCTATTTGCATTCACATGCGTTCCCATCTTGTCAGGTGTTGGTTGCAAACGCACAGATGTAGCTAACACCCGGTGTGGTTACAGGTGGCGCGTATCTGAGAAAAGAATGCTTTTGATCAGAAGCTGCGACACAAACAATCTGAGCACAAACAGCATCATACTAGCTGAAAAAATTAAGGACTTGTGAGATTAATTAAACTTTATATATATAAATATATATAATTTGAGAAGAGAAAAACAAACTGAGATCCTCACACTTTGAGGCTGATCTTTGTAAGCTGGTGTCTGGACACATAGATAAGATGTTCTGTTTATAGGATGCACCTTGATGGAGTTATGTCTGTCATTCACTTTGATAATCAGCGTAAACAAAAGAAAAATGCATTGCTGATGCTTCACTGAAAGCCACAGAGTGTAATTACCTTTGTCGGAGAAAAATATACTGAATTGATTATATACATTTAAAATAACGAGCCAGTGATGTATTATTACACAATACTGCCATCAACATCCCCACATAAATCATAATTGATTTCTGCCTTTGGAATATCTGATCAGCAACATTCCGTGTTGTTGTTGCGCGCGGCTGCGGTTTGAAGCGGTAGCAGCTTTGAGCTGATGCAGTACTATAGACGTTGCAGCAGCTTCATTAGGGATTCACACAAGGGCCTCTACACGAGCCGCGGCACTCGGTTTGGCTCGAGGGCAGAATGCTCGAACAAAGCTGCTGTGAGACAGACAGGGAGACAGACAGAAAGACGGTGAGACATGCTTTGAGGATGTGAGATCTGGGGGCCCCGGCAGCGTCAGCTCTGTTCAAGCGGAGAGTTGCTTGAACGCCGCGAAGCCCCTGACTCCTCCCAGCTGATTGGTGTGGCTTCATTAGCATGGACTTGGGCTCCTCCGATTAGCAGTAATTAAAGAAAGAAATCAGAGCGCCTGCCTGCAGTCCAGGCACAGCCGGAGTCTGACATGCATGCGGAGTCTGTGCCAAGTCACCCCCACCCCCGAAATAACCCCCAGGGTTAGTCCGGTACACACGCCTTTTCCCCCCGGAGGGCGCACTCAGAGGTAGCGTTGTCATGGTGACAACAGTGGGGGGAAAATGTTTAATGAAGACGCTGATGAGAATTTATGAGGCTGTGGCTACGTGTGTTTTACAGGGATGCGACCCTTAGCCTATCACGCACCGCCTCCTGTGGTTCTACATCTATATTTTCACTTATACAGGCCGGAGCTGATCAGCGGGGCGTGTGCACGAGCAGGTAGCCCCAATATGCTGCACATCCTCCTGAACTAACGTTGCAGCTGCAGACATGTGGCACTGGTTGTTCAATAAACTTGACCCAAAATGTTTAATGTTTTCATTTAATTTAAACTGGGAGAATAATAATCTACTAATTTTCTCTCAGGCACTTTGATAGAGACATTTTTTTTACAGAAATTGTGTTAGTAAGGCTGAAGCAAGGAGGCAAATGCATTTTTTGGTGCTCTCAAATGGACTGGAAGTGATCACATCATCTTGCTATATATATATATATATATATAAATATATGTGTGGGTGTGTGTCTGTGTGTGTGTATGTATGTATCATAATCATATATTTGGAAAAACAAGCAAAAAAAGAAAAAAGGATTTGCTGAAAGAAAACTATTTCTGTCTTATCATGAAAGTTTTGTTGAAGTCATATTTGCTTCAGGTGTTAAATTATCCAACAACATATGTGAAGGAAGCAGCACCTGTCACATCTCTTGACATCCAAACATCAAAAAGTGTCTCCTTGGTTAGAAATGTCCCTCTTCACTCTGCGTATCCATGGTAACCAACTGCTGCATTGGCTGATGGGTGTAAGACCCTACCACATCCATTAGCTCTTCAGATTTCAGTTCAGTGATGGACCATGGATTCAGGGCAAGGAGACGCAGGCTGTGCTTTCCAGTTGCTGTTTCGTTCTTATATTCCAGCTAAATTTGAAGATATTGCTGTGGACATGGCAAAGAAAAAAAAACAAAAAACACACTGTTTAGTATGTCGTGTTTTGAAACACTAGGTGTCATTATTACTTATTCCTCTCACAGACAAACTCTAAAAGGAATGTGCAAAGGGGATCTTGTTTCCTTCTGAATCAGCTCCAAATGCATTATAACAGGTCAAGTACACAATTTCCTTATACACCCAACACAAAGGTTGTTATGTTTTGTGTTAGAGTAGTTCTATTATCAGTTTGCCTGCTGTTTTTCTGTTTGTTTTTCGTTCTACTTGTAATGCAAATATTCTTTGTATTTATTGTACTTTTTTGTCCTTTAATGTGGTCAGCTAGTCTTGTTTCTAACATACTAGTTTAGCAGCTCTTCCAATTTTCCAATTATCATTGTCTACCTTGAGATAAAGTAATTCGCTACCATTAAATTCTAAGACACACAAATGACTTATTTACCTGACCAATTCCAGTTTTAGAGATTGTTTTGAGAGACTTTCCACACTTCTGAGCTGCAGCTCTGGTTGGAGTTCCATCTCTGATCCAGCCTAAAGGAAAGAACTGTTTTTATCAGTTGTCCTGGGACAACCCCTGCAAAGACCAACATCAACACAAAAAGCTGCAACACTTTGTTTTGAACTCTAGAATTAGTTTGGCTTATTAAACCATAACACAGTGTTTTGTGAATAATTCAGTGTTTGAAAAATATATATAATCTTTAAGATAAATTTTAGATTTCTAGGCACAACTTTGCCAATAAGCCGTTTCTTCAGTTTAGCTGTTCGGTTTGGAATAGATTAGAAAAACTGTGTGGTTTCCCCCAGACCAACTCTTTGTCCTTTAAATCGACCGTTATTCTTCAGAGACCTTAAAAAGTACCATCCATGCTACGACGTCTAAAGCTCCTTATTCCACATCATTTTCCCTAAACCTGAAGTGTTGATTTCTGCTTGAGTAGCAAATATCTTCCCTCCAATGTTATTTGCACAGTAATTTGAAATATATATCATAAATAAATCCTTATTTTCTTTGTAAATCTCTTCATTTAAACATAGGAGATTCTTGCATTTTCCTTAGCTGGAGAGAGCACACACCAAATCCTTGATGTGAAAAAGTTTGGACTTAAAAAAAAAAATCACCTGTCAATCCAGATGAAGGCTCTTATCATTGACAGCTCATCAGGATACTATTTCCAATTTTCTGGATTTGAAGGAATGACTGAGTGGACTTTCTTTTCCAGTTAAAGGATTGATCGGTTCTATAAGTAAAGTTTTATTTGATAATTTTCAAAGCACCTCTGGATTTTCGACAAACTCTAAACCTTGGTTACCATAACATAGTTGTTTTTTGCTCAATTTTAAGGCCTTTTTACAGTGTAGACATGATATATAGTTAGCTGTAACAAACCCATAAAACAAAACATGTAGTTCTCCTTCAGTAGCTAAGTCAGACTATCAGTTCATTTTAGCCCTTGAGGAAAAAACAAAACATTTCTGTCCTCTTTGTATGGTGGCAGTAAAATGTAAGTGAATTTGATCATACTTTGGGTTGTTTTCAGCCTATTATCAGTTGTTCTGGCTGTTATTGTTATTATTTTAGACCAGTAGCTCTTATTTTGTTGACTTTTCCTGAATTAAGATAGACAAACCAACTTTAATGTGCTGGAATAACAGGTTTTGGTTCCAATTAGAAGACAGGTTGTAGGAAGAAAGGCCATCCCAAATAGAAAGAAAGTTTTCCATTTATCCATCCATCCATCCATCCATCCATCCATCCATCCTCTACTCCAGATCTGGTTGCTGAAGTAGCAGCTCCAGCAGAGAAACCCAGACATTCATCTACCCAGAAACCGTTGCATCCTTTCTGGTTGGGATACCCAACTTCAGAATCTGCCCTGGGAGTCTGCAAAGAGGGCCACCATGATGCAAGCTAACGTCTTTCAATGCGGAGGGATGACATGCTGTGGCAACCCATCATAGACTTTGCCCAAGCTGAAGGATCATAGCACAAATATAAAAGCAAACAAACAAAAAAGATACATAGTTTTAGGGAGTTTTATCTTAACAACCCCATTAGACTTGCAATACCCCCCCCCCCCACCCCACCCCAATTGAAAGTGAGGGAAAAGAAAAGACTTAGCCAATCACACATGATTTACAGCATTTGCTTTTTCTTTCCCACATCCATCCATCTACCAATGCACCAATGCCCCTTATCTTTCTGTACATCTATTGAATAATTAGTTGAGCATTGTTTTAATTTAGATAAACCAAAGTCAAACAATATTACAAATGTCAAACAAAGTTAGAAAAAATACAACAAAAAAGAATGTTTTGATAAACTTTGGTTGACTTTCAACTCTTTTAGATCCACCTACAGTGTTACGGGTTTAACAGAATGATTTCAGAAGGATCTGAGTGGAGAGAAAATTTCCTGTAAAACCTCTAAATTTACTAAGCGCACCTCTTTTTGTCCTTCCTCTGTCAAGCTCAGTATCAGAGTCTAACAGCACACAAAGTCTCTTGTGAGGAGTTTCAATTATAAACACTACCTTTGACTACCTTTGTTATTCAGCGGCAGACCACATATCCCTGCCTGTCACCACTCATGTGTGACTTGATGTATTGTCTCAGTGTTTTCCCCTGCCTCTTAAAATTAATTGCAGTTTTATCTTTCTGCAAGATAAAAAAATGCTTTGCCGACTTTCTGGGAACACCTTAGCTTAGAAGTGGTGTGGATTCCAGTCAAATAAAACAATTAAAGCTCTAGTTTCTGTGTTGTTATGGGCGCAGGTTAAGATTCCTGTTGGTCTTTTATCTTTTCACTCAATAAAACAAAGCAATATTATCAATTTCTTTAAACTATTTGGTTCTGCTGTTTAAAAAAAAAACAAATTCTGATGTGGGCATTTTATTTAGGTTCCTCACACGTTCACATTCTTTCTTTTAAAAATCACCAAAATATTCTAGATAGCACCTCTTCCCTAAATGCAAAATTATTCCCTGTAAGACAGTGAAAACTTTTTCACTGATTGTGGGCTGATTTTAAGTTTTATTGTGCTTACGAGCGACATTTTCCTGACTTTGTTGAATTAATTTTGGCTGGCATTTTAGCAAGTGTCTCAGACATATTGGGATTGTCAACACAGCTGCAGGTAGAAAGGATCATTGTTGTCAGTCGAAAGTACTAACCCCAATAAAACAAAAAGAAACATATGAAACTTTAGATAAATCGGTTCAGCTTTATCTATATGTCTTTGTTTAGGATTTAGATTAATGAGTCTGCTAAAAGTGATCAATACTGGATTTTAAAGCTGCACTTTATCACAGCTTGCAGACCTTAACTAACTCTTACTGCGTGTTCAACACCACAGAGTCAAGAACAAATTTTAAAGGTGGAATTAGGAAAATTAAAAAAAATGTTCACACGGTTTACCTAATCAATACACAAAATTTACCTCTTTATTACAACTTGCAATATTAAACATGTTACCTTTTTCTCTAAACTATGTTATACTTCTATTTTTTATCTTCCACTGGGTGTAAAAAGACACTGGATGTTGGGATGTTACTTACTAGTGCTTAAACAATTATGTTAAACTCAAATTGAGTATTTTTTTAAATCTAAAAAGACTGTTGGTATGTTTGTAATTAATAAATATTATTAATCACTGTCACACAATATCTTATTTTATCATGATTGCAAGAATTTTAAAAAGAAGAACATAAAGAGCATTTCTGTTGAACATAAAGTATTGTGAGGGTCCATAAAGTGTGATGCTTTTGATTCACATGGTACTATGTCATTACTAGGTTTATTACTTTTACGGAATGTAGCTGACTTTTTTTTGTATATTAAAGGATCAGTTGGGCGTCTTATGATATAGTAAGTCTAATTTTTCATGGCTCTATGAGTGCCCCAGGTATTCAAAAAAAAAATTAATCTGAGAGAAGGGAAGCCTCAGGTTTTACTTCTATATTAAAGCACCAAGTCTGCCTAGGTGAGTGAACTTTCTGCATAAAAACTTATATTGGGTTATTACTGTTGTGTTAGAGTTGTACTGACTCCTCTCCAGTGGTGCTCGTGTGGTATACATAATGTGTGTGCAGCTGCATTCAAATTCCAGAAATCTCTCAAAACTCATTAGCAAGCTGGCTTGTATGACGATGAAATTGTGTAAAAAAACGTCTGTTAAATATGTAGGGCAACAATATAGGAACACTATTTTCATTTAGAAATGTGTTTTTATAAATTATTGAAATAAAAGGTTATTATATGATAGTGTGACCTTGTATTACTTTTTCTTATCTATCATGAATCCAACCATTGTTCATTTCGTGAGAATCCAAATAAATGCAGCATTTATGCTTCAAAATATGACTGAATATGACCCTTGTTTATTAGTTAGTCACACTTTTGTTTTACTTCAGGCATTTCGTGCAATGAAATATCCTCATGTATTTGATAAAAAGTCAGTTTTGTTACTAGAGATGTTTTGGTGTCAAGTGTAAGAAAAAATGCTTTACCGAGATTAAAAACAGTCCCAATCTGTAGACAGAGTGGAGGCAGCATCATGGTGTTGGGATAGTTTCCTTTACCTGGGATTGAAATTAACGTGTAAAATAAGACTGATGGAAAAGAAGACTGATAAATAAGTGATGTATTTATATGTATTTGAGTATGTAAATTGATAGTAAGGTATTGTATTCACACTCAGAAAGATGAAAGTCTTTACCATTATTTTTTTGGGTGAAATGTCTGTCTGAAATAAATGATCATCAATCAATCAACAGACAAACTTTGATAAAAACAATAAAAGATGCTCTGGTCAGATTAGACTAAATTTGGCTGAACATAAAACAATGTGTGCAGGCACTTTTGCCCCTGACCAAGTGAATCTGCTTATGCCAGTTCTAACCAAAAATGTCTTTCTTCCTTTTCTAAAATTGTCCTACTAGGCATCAATAACTCCAAACATGTAAATGCGTGTGAAAAGTTACCCTAAACACCAAGGAGAGAAATGAGACTGGTATAACCCCACAGAGTCCTCATTTCACTAACCATTGCATCAGATCACATGATGAGGAAAAAAACACACCCTTCAGACTCCAAACAACCACTTGCCTGTAAAAACACTTTTGAAGATCTTATTTTGTCACCTTTGTGCCTCTGCATGTGTGAGCCCCTTTCTATTTTAGATATAATTGAGGTGACAAGCAAAGCGCTTACCTTGATGTTAACTGCTTTGAACTACATAGCAAGGCAAAGCCTGGGTGGAGAAAGAGGCCTATTTGAACAGGTTCTTCTGGGAGGAATTCCAGAATGACACAGCTGACACACACATGGGCTTTAAATGGTTCCTCTCTGAAGAAGTGATGAGCATGAGACAATATTTCAAATGTTTCAAGTACGATCCAAGGATGAGACCTTTTTCTGTTGTCGCTGAGCTTCATCCACTAGGAAATGCGGGATTTCACACTGAAATGTCCAAAAGAGACAAGAGAATTAGATGTCATTTTTTAAGGTTTATCTCAGTGTAAATTCTGTTTTATATCTGCTGGAAAAAAAAATCAAACTGCAGTGCAACAAATAACAATATATTTAACTCGCAATCCATTATCCAGACAGACAAGATATTCAAACCAAACTTAACATCTCATCTTCAGCTCAAACGATAGCGCTTTGTTCCATTATAAATGCTATCAGCATATAAATCAAAAACATTTAAAAAATAAATGAGTTAAACCCCAGATGAGACTGGATGTTTCCCTAGCGCGCACGCATCTTGTAAAATCACTTCAGCGACAACAAAAACAGCTGGAGGATCTGAAAAATGAAAAGATTTTTTCGTTTTGTTTTGTTTTGCATACATTTCTTTTTCCCTCAACAATTCAAAGCTTATCCTCCAACACCTTCCTATATTGAGCCGCAGCAATGGCCTGGCTCAGATATTATTATGAATAATTTATCGCAGCCTATTTCAAAGAGGCGAGCAGAACAACTATTTTTGGTGCATCCCACATTTGTTAAGTTTGCAGGTACGCAACACAGCTGTCGGTTTTCTTGCAGAAGGACTGTAAATATTGTTATCCTCTGCACAGATGCAATTTCACTGTGATTGCTCACAACCCAGTTTTATATATGTTTCAGTCTATAGCAAGCTAACTTTCTTTTCTATTTGATAAACTAAAGATAAAACAGATTGAATCACCAGGTGAGGGGTCTCTACAGAGGTATAAATGCTCCGATGCACTGTGGAAAAGTTGTTTTTTGTGATGCAGCTAAGGAATGACAGATGAAAGAATCATTGATGATCAAATTGAGGGTTAAAACACAAAGAAGACAATCTAAGAAAAACTGCTCAAAGCATATAAGTCTGTAAACTTTTTACAGCGATGGGAAGGTTGTCTTTAAAACTTGGGTTTTGTTTCTTTGAAACCAAGCAGAAAGCAAGTGAAATTCCTTCCTGGAAAGCAAACTTACCCCCCTATCCAAAAGACTTCTTTTCATCTTTTCTTTGTGTTGCCAGGACATAATTTGATTATATGTAGGGATGCTTCATTATGGAAACACCCTAAAACTCTCAAATACTCAACACTCAAAGATCTGAGCAGAAAAATTATTTAACTTCTAAAACAGGTTCTGTTCATCATTTCATTCATTCCTCTGTAACCTTCTTATTCACAACAAGGTCACTGAGACCCAGGAAGAAAAGTACAATGTTTCTGTCTAGTGGGATGGTGCTCCTTTTCCTTTTCTACGAGTACAGACAAGTTAGAAAAAAAAACTATTTTAAGTAACTTCTATGACCCAAATCTCACCACCTAAAAGCAGGTGAGGGTTGCAGTGTAGCTGGAAAAGTAAACTGAGACCTTTGCTTCTTGGTTCAGCCCCTATTTTACCATGAAAGACAGCAGCAATGTTCACATTACTGTTAAAAAGGTGAATAAAAGCTTGAATCTGTCTATAAATTGCATTCTCCATCTTACCAGCAGTTGAGAACAATACTGAAGGATAATACAGCAACTTCACTGAAGGCAAAGGCTTTCTCCCTAATACAGTTCATCATTTTCCTGTTGAGAATCTTGACTTGATATCATCTAACATTTAGACCTCTCCCATTGAATCATTTAATATCTAAAAAAAAGGTTTAATAACTAGGTATTCTTCTCTTGACAACAATCCCATAAAATCTGGTCAAAGAAACCCTATAAATGAGGTAAAGTCTTGATTTGGCACATGACCATCAAAGACCTGAGAGACTTGTCCCTCAAATACTTAATTTGACCTCAATGTTCTAATTTTCTAACTTTTTACTAGAAATGAAATGAAGAAACGACAGTAGATGATACTTGAACATACTTACTGCAGACACAACTATGCTGAGTGATGCACTGTGTTAAAGTTAGGTAATATGACGAATATATGAAGAATATATAAGAATCAATATGCATAATTAGCCTTTTGACAGTGTGAGTCGGACATTTGAGTTTTCTATACTCAGGTTGAACAATATGGGAACAAATATATTTCTCTTTCCTTTTTCCCCAACTACACAATGATCTGTCTTAAGAGTTCTTGACCCTGGGATTTGTTCAGCTGTCTTTTGCAACACTCTTTCTTAGCAGTACTTAAAAAGGACACAGCTGTTGTGTCTTTATCATACAATGTAAAAAAAATGTGTCATGATGGATAAAATCAGGGAGAGAGGGACAGGTAAGCCTGGGAAGATTGGGTCTAACTCATGTAACCCTAAAGAAATACTTAATGGATAAACAGCAGATGCACCAAGGACCATGGCAGCAATGTGATTTTTTTCTCTGAATAGGTTTAGTTTTTTTTGCCATTTGGGAGACAAAAAATCATCATCAGCACCCCCTACCCCCCTTGTATGATATCCATCAGCTGTGTTCTGGGGCAGGAGTTTTGAAATTTTTCTATATGCTGATCTACACAGGAAAGTATGGATTTGGTTTTTTTAACCATTCATTTTTTGAAAAGTAGATCTTTAAAAACTCTCACCATAAAAATATGGTTAAACTCTAAATACAAAAATATATTTAGTATTTTTCAGAATAAATATACTCAGGCTTACTACCGGAGAACAGATGCAAAGACTGGCTCTCTGGCTGCCCATCCCTGTTGGTGCCAAGGAAATATTTTTATTTAGAATAACCTAACATAAGACTGACCTAGCTGTCTCATGTAGAGCATAGTAAAGTAGAATTACCTCCAGATGATTGACAATGAGAGAGGGCCGACTTTAATTAGCATTAACTTTTGCAGCTGTTATCTATTTTTTACTTGTAATAGAAGTCCCTCTCCAGAAATCACCTGGTGAGTACCTTAAATCCCCTTTGCATCATTCCTGCACTGCAGAAAGAATGTTTTCCTACACTCTAACTAAAGGAGAATATAGGACATAAAATGTGTCTCTCTAGCCTTGACAGTCTGCCTGTGCCCTCTGGGAAACAGACAGAAAACAAAATCTGAATTCAGAATAATTTCTGTTCTATGGAGATAGGAATGCAAACAGCATGACGTGATGGTTGTCACTCACAGAGTCAACGAGGAAAAGAGGGAACAGAGGAGATGAGGAAATAACATTTTTCCATCTTTTTGGTAGGCTATGCTCTACATGTTCTGATTGTAGGGTCAGTTTTGGGTTTTACGCCCCTGGATCTTTTTTTTTTTTCTCTTTTTTTTGGTTAATAGTGGGGTGACGTCCGATGTGACCGTGGACCTGGACTACTGTTTTTGTTCTCTCCTTCGCATTGCCAACTCCAGCTGTCACACTGAGGGACAATAGACAGGGGGGGGGGGGGTGCTCGCTGAATGGAAAAAAATAAACTGGAGAGCACTCCCTCCTCCCCATGACTCGTCATCTGCATTTGACAGGACCCCCGTTCTTCTCTCATCACCGCCCCTTTCTTTTGCTTTCTCTTTTTCTGTCCCTCTGCTCCCCATAATCCCCCTTTCTCTCTCTCTCCCCGTTAAGTGCAGCTGTTGCTCTGCATTGGGAGATTACCCCCCGCTTTTCCAGTATGATTGCTAATTAGGAAAGCAGTTGTTTGAGTTTTATCTCTAAAACTTGTTAAAGTTGCAATTTTCCACCCCCTCTTTTTCTTTAGCCACAGATCCAAAGGGAGAAACAGGAGAAATAATTTTCCACTTTTTAGTGTAGAGCAAATCTACCACCAACTCAACATGGCCACCCTAACCACCATGCACCTTACCTTTTCCTTGCTTACTTTTCTGCTTTTTATTTTCCTTCTATTTTAATTTTTCTAATTCATGTAAAGCCCTTTGAATTGTCTTTGTACTGAATCGTGCTACACCAATAAACTTGCCTTTCTTTGCCTAACCTAATAAGAAAGTGCTCATAACAAAAATAGCAACAAAGAGATTGCATGAAAGGAAGTTTTGTCACCAAAACTTGTTATGATTTCAATGTTGAAGTGTTATGCTATATAGCAAAAAGAATAATCAAAAGATCTAGAGGGCTATAGATAATTCATAAGTACAAAAATAGATAAATATTATTATAAAGATTTAATTTCCTTTTGGGATAAATAAAATATTTTTGAATTGAATTCATATTTTGAACATTTTGAAAATGCAATAAACCTTATTAGCATTATTTTCTCTATAGCTGTGTTGATCTTGGAATAATCAGGATGAAAAACACAACATTTATCAGCTTTTGAAAAATGCTCATTGTTGCTGAAACAATAATAAATCAGATAATTCTTCTCAGAATCCAATTGTCTACATACATCTACTGACAATGAAAAATTTAATAAAAAATTTGCTACATATGACTGTGTTCCATTCATTTATTTTCTTTTTTATGTGAATATCACAACAGCTAGAATATATAGCTAACAAATCAAATGAGTTAATCCTTCCATAATGGCTTTAAATGCAAAGAAGGATACTTGCTTGTACATCTGATTGTCTGGTTTCATTGTTCTCTGTCTAATTACTTTGAAGCACAAATATTGTACTAAATATAAACATTAGAAGTATGTTTGAGGGACAATTCAATTTTATTTATGTAATGTTCTCAACAATACAAAACTTCAGGGGCACAAAACTTGATTTCATATACAAATCTATATCCAAGATTGCAAATCTTTACTTGAAAGTGGAGGAACCCTCAGAATTAATTTATCACCCGCATACAAAGCACTTTTAGGAACCTTACCTAAAAAGATTCACCTCACAACTACCTCCTACCACCTACTACTGACGACCTACTTAACACCCATCAGAGCCACCTTTTGTGTCCTCTCTCCCCCTTAAAGTATATTTATCTCTGTTTTCTCCTGCATCAGTCAGAACTGATGAAGTCTCTTGGATGAGAG
>JAUZNJ010046956.1:0-60223 GCA_034780135.1 Jordanella pulchra
AGAGAATCCCCCACCCATTTAAAGAGGAAACACTTAAGTCAGAAAAAAAAATGTGGTAGTTGTGTGGTTTGAGTTTTTTGGGGAAGCCACAAAATCTACCTTATACATACATGATACACATTTAAGGAATACTTTTGAATGTTTTATAAGCCCTATTGCACATAATTCTTTATAACGCCCATCTGTTTACACAATGGCAGGACTTATTCTATTTCTGATTGGCAGGACTTATTCTATTTCTGATTATGTTGCTGGAGATTATAGACACAGTCTAGCTGAATCAAACTCATCGATTAACCGTATTAAACGCATCTGACTGGAAATACATTTTAAGCATTGCACAAGCTATTTTATAGAGAATTAAAACCCAAGTCTAAGTGACAAAACTTCTGCTTTCAGCAGTAGCTGTTAATTCCTCTTCTTAGAAACATCTCTATGAACAGAGTTGAAACTTGAAGTGCAGACATGTTAAAGTCATTTCTCAGAGATTCACCGCATAGCTTCCTTCTGTTAGATACCACCTGAAAAGCAGCAATCATTTATACTCAGAACTGTTATGGATGTAGAAGTGAAGGGATATATTTGTGTTTGTATCCAGACTTCTAAATCCTCACTAATGTTTCCGTTTAATTCAACATATGAAGGTAAACAGATGAAGTGAGAAAAAAACACACGTCTCTCGTGCCTGTTTGAATAGTGTTCTTGTGTTGATGTGTAGATGTTTGTGATGAGAAAACTGTGAAACATGAGGTGTGAAGATGACCTTGTTGCTGGTTTTTGTTATTTATAGAGTTCAAAAAAGGAACTTAAATGTTTAAGAGAAACTTGTGTAAAAAAAGTTTTTAATGGATAAAACCGTCATGTTGGGTTTAATGCTTCTTGCCCACATGCAGAACATAAGAAAACAAAGGACCCCGTAACATGACAAAAACAGTATCATTTTAAACTTTTAGGACACCTGTTCTGTTTAAGCCCGCATATAATCTGAGCTTTTCATTGAAAGCTCGGTCTGTGCTTCAATAATGCTAACAAAACCATGTTAAACACAAAAAGAGAGAGTTTAAATATCTTGTCAAAATTGTGACAGAAGTCTGTTTATGGCTGCAGAAAATTGTGCTTGACATGCAAACTGTCTAAAGATTACAAACCACAATTAGGTGGGTGGATGTTTCTGTTTGACTCCGTTTGTAGAAGGTTCTGGGTTCGGTCCCAGTCTGGGGTCTTTCTGCATGGAGTTTGCATGTTCTCCCCATGCATGCACGCTTCCTCCCACAGTCAAAAAAACATGACTGTTAGGTTAACTGGTACTTCGACACTTGAGTGTTAGCCTACCATGGTATTCAGTGCCCTTAAGAATAATCCTGAGTTTTGTCTTTGTCTTTCTAGAAGCTCTTGTTATTTTGTTTTCTTTTCTTCTCACAATATGAAACTCCTCCTAAGAAAAACTAACAGTTCTAAGTGGAGATCTGCTTGGATTGCTTCCTAAGTTTCTGAGACACCATGGATGTTACCCACTGGTTGCTGTACCACATTTCATCTCCATCAGCAAATCTACTACTCCTTTGTGTCCAATCTAACAGGCTGTCGCAAGATCCTCAAGTTGCCAGCTCGCCTTCCGCCACAGTCAAGCTCCAAAGTTCTAACGAGCAGTCTTTTTCATGTGGATCTCTTTAATCTACACCTCCCTGGAACCTCTCTGTGGTAAACCTCTGACAAAAGAAAGCTCCCAGGACCATCAAATCTCACCACTCAAAGTAAGACTGTTTCCACTTTCTTTCAAGATCCACAATTCCTGAGCCACATGAACTCACCACACTATCTGCTGCTTCCCATAGAGTGGAGAAAACCCAGATGAACTGTTTTCCAGAGAAAGAAAGATCATTTGCTGATTATCCCTCTGTATTCCATCTTATAAATCATTTAACTTACCCTGTTTCCTGTGGTGTTCTGCATGTAGGCTAAGTTTATAGAACCCAATTGTGACATTATCAGCACCTACAACAACTGGTTAAGAGAAAACAAAACATGATTAACTACAGCATTTAATTTTCTTTTGGGATAAAAATCTTTGGATTGAATTGAATTCGAATTGAATTTTACTTGTAGCTGACATGGAATGTCCCTTCAAAAATGCACTCAGACTATTGCTGGGATGAAAGGAGCAATAGGATGTGGGAAATCCAGGCTTCCTGAGAGGAGAAATTATGGGAAGCTTCATGAGATATTTGCTAAAGCTACACAGACAGTAGATGCTCTTTTTTTCTTTGAAGAGATCAAAGCTGCTGAGAGTATTACAAAGCTGAGTTCTATAATATGTTTGACACTATAGAGGTGTAGTTTCAGTAGAGGTTCACTTATCCCCTCAAAATGTGCTTTTTACATCATTTGGTTGTTGTTTAAACTGTTGATTATGATTGTGAGCCATAGAAAGCAAAAGCAGATTACTTGTTTGTGCACACAAATTGGCCATCAAAGTTGATTCTCATTCTGAATTTACATTTTTTTTCTCACTAGAAAGAGCTTACCACACTTTGCAAACCTTTTTTTATTCCTTGAACTGTTCCAAAATGTATCACGTTCCAGCTACAAACTACAGTTTGTTGTACTAGTTTGTTGTACTGTTGTTATCTGTAAGAGATCAACACAAAGTTAAAAAAATGAAGAAGCAGAAAGAAAATGTGTGTCGAATGAACTGAAAGTGAAACCTGTAAAGGCATCAGGACATGGTGTAAAGTGACAGACTAATGAGAAAACTGATCTGAGCAATCCAGGAAGGAGGATCTGTTAAATGACTCTCTAAATCTCTCTAATCCTTGAAAGGAAACCAAAATGCTCTTTGTCTATATGTTTCTTCCAAAATATAAACCCTTTACTACAATCAAAACATTGTTTATGTTTAAAAAACTGACAACAATAACACCCCATGCCAACTATGAAATGTGTTGGTGGCCACATCATGCTGCTGAGTGTGCTTGTCCTCGATAAAGATGAAGGAGACATACAGAAATAAAGCTGTTATTTCAGCAAAACATTATTATTTCTTTTACATATGCGCTGACAGGGGTGAGCTAAACTAAGACTTATCTAACACTTCTCAGTTTTATTTCTTACACTTCAGGATTATTCAAAGGTTTGTGCTTCTCTGTCTCATAACACATTTTAAGGTTTGTTATGATAACATGAAACCACAGTGAGAATGAATCATGGCACCTTTAAAAAATAAGTTAAATTTAACTAAATGTAATCTACATTTCATCAAAATGGTAAGTCTAGTATTCTAGTTGTATATCTGCACAATTTGATGCTGACCTATTTCTCAGAATGTTTACTCTGCATAGATATAAATACCCTCGGTTTAAACAGGGTGGATTTCTAACATGCTTGTTTTACTCCGAATAGGAGTTTGGTTTTAGCCAATATGAGCGTAAAAGTTGCTGTCTCTCAATCTACTTTCAGGGGAAACAAATCAGGTTATACGTGAGGCAAAAGTACAAAAAATGTGCTTCAAGATGACTTAAATTTGAAATTTTACAAAATTGTTTAAAGAAAAGGAAGTACTCCATTTCTTATTGGAGGTGAGAGTGATACAATAAAGAATGAAGAAATAAAAATAGCAAATCTTTGTTAACTAATTTATTTATGGGTAAGGCAGATGTTTCTGTGTTTTCTGTGAAAACAAACATAGTGCAAAGATTATACATTTAAAATATTTAAATTATTATTTTAATTAAAAATAAATGTATTACATGGTAATAACATATGTATATTTAGTTAAGTTAAACTGCGTCATGGTGGTGCAGTGTATAATCAAAGTCAGTGGATGGGTCTAACACGGTTACAGATCAAGAGGTTGGTCTGCTATTAACATGGTGTGCTGATTAATCAATTAGATGTTTTGGTCTTTCATTTCATTCATAGTCTAAATTATTCAAATTGCAGCACAAGAAATATGAATTAACAACATATAAACCTAACATTAAAAATGGCACATAATGGGTGAACATTTCATTTTAGCACTTAACGAAGTCATTCGATTTGTCCGAACGGAATTACATTTTTGCTTCTGCTCTTGATTTGCATCATTAAATCCGTTTTTTTGGGTGGATTAAAGTATGTTTTACTGCCTACAGGTTATAAAAAAAATAAAAGCTCTGGGCTCTCAAATGAGATGATTAGCTTGCAGAAGGCTATTAATATGTTAATTTCTACTGCCACCTAGTGGACAAATGTTAAGAGTGCATATTTTTTAACGTTTAGTAAAAAGGGAGAAATCATTTGTGACTTATAAGGCTTTGGGTCACTAAATTTCTGCTCCATTTATTTTCCACAAATGTCATTAAAGACTGTGACTGAATTATTTTCTAGAAACCGATATTTTTTTCATGGGTACAATTTTCTTCTACAACTTCTCTTTGTACTTATAATATGATTAAAGTTACAGTCTTCAACCACTTTACTGTCAGGTTTAGCAATTAAATTCTCAGAGGGGGAAAAAAAAGCACAAAACTTGAATTTTAACGTATATTTCAAAACCAGTAATAGAAAGCGATACTATAAACAAATAGGCAGCAATATTGGTTTTGATGTCTAAACAGTTTCCCAAACCTTAGGAACTCAAAATGCTCTTTCAAAGATTATTGTTGTGATCAACATTTTATACATCACTTATTCTTTTCTGATTCTTATGAAGGGCATTTTTAAATTCAGTTCTTCGTGATATATAGTAATTGGTAATTGGGTAACTCATCACCCATTCTTATATTTTTTACCAAAAAAAATGCTTTTGTTAAAAGTTGGAAGGATGACAAGTTTATCTATATAGAGCGTTTTAGTGGCAAGACTTTCAAAGCCCTATACATGAGAGGGTAAGAAGATTAAAGTATATTGTGGTGGCATAGAAGACATCACAGATAACTAAAAATATTAAAGGATGATTACATATTTAAAAATGGAAACACTGATTTGAATTAGTTTTATTTAGCATTTGTCTAATCTTTTGATACATGCCATTGTTAATTTCTCCATTCCCTTTATAAATAACACATATTCATGGAATTTCTGATTGCATAGCCCCTAACTTAACAGTTTTAATAAATAATTAAAGTATCTCTCAATTTTATATTTCTAGTATTATATTTAGCTTGCAATCTGCAGCAAGGATTTTATCCAAGTCTGGGAGTACCATTAACTCTGATCATCTTTGAAGTTTTGGACAAAGTGTTTGAACATTCATCAAAAAGTAGATTTTCTTCCATCCTAAATATGTAAACAAGGTGGTTTATAGTAACTGAAAGGATACTTTTTCCAAATTGAAAACAGTCAAGCATGAGATTTTGAAGGAATTTGAACACCAGGTAGTTTAAAATCTCAATTGAAGTATGTTAAAAGTATGCTTTTTCAGGGGCATAGATTGCTCCGCTAAGTTAAATGGTGTGTGTATCATATTTACCCAAGAATGCAAAACCATGACAAATGTTAACCCATTTGTTAAAACACAATAAAAAAAACAACCACTCCAAAAGTCCAAGAACTCAAGAGTGATAAGATTTTAGCACAGCACAACAGCAACAACCAACACATAAAACAGAAAGGACAGAGAGAGTACAACAGATAAACTTTCCACCTCCCCGCTACAGTCCTCCTCAAAGCCCTACAAAAGCAATCCTTGCGTGACTTCATTCACCCATTGTAACGTCAGTCAGATTCTTTGCATGTATCATGTATATCTTTGGGCTGTTAGTCTGTGGATGTTACTACCTCTATCTCACTGGATTGTTTTCTGCTTTGTAATGCTGGTATAGAGTTCAGACAGGGATATAAAAATGTCAACCAGCAGGTTTAGCCTGCAGGACAGATGACACGTCCCTTTTGTGTCCACCTCCAGTTGTCCCACCAGCCATTTTGTTTCCTTAACCTGCATACCTGTTAACAAGAACATCACAGTTGCAACTCCACCCAGCGCAAAAAAACAAACAAAAAAACAGAATGAAACAAGAATGTCTAGTTTGACAACCTTAAGACCAAAATAATGTAGCTAGAAAAAATACTGTTTTCCTTTAGAAAGAACTGCTCCCACGAGGCTATTGGTCACAGTTTAAATGCAATGTGGGCTGACCTGAAGCCAAAGGATGAATGAATAGATGCTCCTAGTGTTGTTGCTTGATTTAACTACTTGTTGTGTCTCTAAATCTGTGGCTTGTGCCCTGGGACAGTTAAAAAAAAACAGACAACCTAAGATTAGCGCCTGAAATCAGGTTTCTCCACATATTACAAGTCATTTGTTTGACTATAAAGAACCAAGAAACACATGGATTGGGATAAACTGTTGAAAAGCAAATTAAGGGCTCTCTCTTTAGCTTAATATTACATTAACATGAAAAACATAAGCTCATACCACTAAGTGTATATATCAACCAAACAACTATTGCCCTCCACCATATGTGGAGTCCAGCAGGGTTCACTACTTGGGCCTCTGTGATTTGCTTTAGCTCTCCTTCCTCCTCGGCTTCCTATTTGTAAAACACAAAACTTCTTTCCAGTCTTAGGCTATGATAGTCAGGTTTATATACCATTAAATCTAAAGGATGAAAGATTAAATTAAATGTCCATCTTGACAGAACAAAAGCGCTGAACCTATTTAGATCACCACTTTTTATTGCTTTTGGTCCAAAATAGATTCCTAGAATTACAAAGGAAATGCTTCAAAGTGAGGTTTAGAGATTCTATGCATCATATCCGACTTTATTATTTTGACTTGCAAACAAAGTGTGGATGTATCACACCATCAACACTGAAATGGGATGGCATCAGCTTAATGCTATGGTGATGGTTTTCTTCAGCAGCAAGAGGGAAGTAGGTAATAGTTTATGAAAAGATAGAGTGACAAGGAGAAAGAAAAACGCTTTTAAAAGCTGCATATAACTTCAGATTGGGGGAAAGTTTGGCAATGTAGCATGAAAACAATCTAGCATGAAAAAAATGTAATAGTTTATTCAAAGTACCTAAATCCTAAGGAGAAGTAGTTTCACTACTATCCCTTAGAATAAATATTCCCCCTTGGAATATAGATCTGCAGTTGTGAACTAGTGTAATTCATCTTGATTTAGTTTGAAGTAGCAAATGATATTCTTCATTAAAATCCTACAGTCACATGTGCCATTAGAAGTGTCATGTCACTCCACCCACATCATCTGATTTTCATTTCCTTGGTTTATGTCATTAACTATAGACATCATTTTTCTTTTCTTTTTTCTTTTTTTTACTTAGATACAATCTCACGATTAGTGGTAAATTAAAAAATAATCCAGGTGCATTTTGCTTAATCTAACATGGCGCCCATGAATACTGATGAGGAAACCACATAGAAGAGAACAAAAGAGCCGCAAACTAAAGTGGCCTGTTCAGTGGGTACAAAATGAATTGAAAGCAGGCGGAGAAAACAACCTGCATGTGGGTGGATCTGCTCGCTGGAGGACACGATGGTGATGATGATGATTTGGTCATTCCCCCCCTCCCCTCCACCACCTTTAGTGGGTGGATCCGTCCACGTAATGCATAACGCCGTATCGCATTTGCTTTTCCTGTTTCCTTCTGCAGAGACTCATCAGCAGCGAAGAGAGACGCAGCCCGGGAGATGTCCATGACTCTCTCAGCGGACAGGAGAGGAAATCCCCCCGCAGTTTGAGCTCATCTGGACGGTTCAGGCAGCAGCGGACAGACGCTCATTCTTCCCCGTTATAGAGTGTTTTTTTTGTGCGGACTGAAAGATGAACAGCATTCATACGCGGGTGAAAAGCAAGAGGACCGAGCATCACCTCGGAGCGGAGAGGGACCATTTTGACAAACAGCAGGTAAATATCGGACACGGAGAGTGGACGGATTAAACCAAACCAGGCCACGGAGAGGAAGACTGGAGGAGTTTTTTTTTTAAATGTCGCATATGTCACATTTACAGACCGCGATTGGAATAAAACTGAAAGGCTTAATTGGAAAAGCAGGTGTCCTAAGGCCCCACGGGCGTTATCACCGCTTATTTTAAATCCAAATCTTCATAATTTAATCATAGGGAGCAGTTTTTAAATGTCCTCACTCAATTTTTAGAGCAGGATTTAAGCAAAAAGTGTTTATAATAAGAGAAAAGAACTTTATAAAGTTAAGTATCTGCAGTGGCGACATTGGGGGCTGGAGGGGGGCTTAGAGCGCCACAATTATTTTGCACATACTCCCAGTCATTATATATACATTTTTAGCTATAAGCCTAGTAGAGTACATTGAGTTTTGATTATTTATTGCATTATTTGTTTATTTATTTATTTGTATGTTTAGATGTTGTTTTTGCTGATCTTAACCAATCTCTTTTAACACCGTAACTCAAAATGATATTTTTTGTGTATTTCTGAGACCTCTTTTACCTAAAATAATTGTCACTTTCCTGTAAAAACAAGACAACAAACATTCTATGGGATCATTTGCTTATCCTTTCTGGTGGTAGATCTAACTACTCTGAGGCATTTTGTCAAATGCCCAAGATGTCTGCATGGAACTTCAGAGAGGTTTCATGCTGTACTGAGCCCTTTCAGAGTGGTTATAAAAGCTAAAAAAAAGCCTGACCATTCTTAAAAACTTCTTAATAAATCTGTTGTGATACGTGAGATATTCAGGTTAACATTTTATATATATTAGTGTTGTACATTTTCAAAGTTTACTTTGTTTTTAACCCTTAGTAAAAGGGAAATATATTTATTTAGACTTTAGAATTCCCTAGAAAAAAAGTCCTAGGTATTTATGTTTACTGTTACAGTTTATATTTATTTATTTGATGATGTAGCCTGTAATATTTAGATAAATTATATAATATGTCTGTCTATTTAAAGTATAGAGCTATCAGCATAATGAAACTTCTGAAACGGTGTTGTGTTTTGTGATACCAGTCCAAAACCATCAGTTGCCCTCATTGGGACCCGTTTAAAAGGCTTCTGGAGACGGCCCTACTTGTTGTCAATCACAGTAGATCCTTTTTATAAGGAGACATTTTTGATTGAATCAATAAAAAAAAATGCACAACAGTGAGCTATAATTTTTAAACAAAGTAAAGATTGTAGTAAATATCTAAATAAATCATCTCAGTGAGATAATTTATTCTCTTAAATATTGAGTCAGTTTGTTTCAGTTACTGCTGGTTCATACAAATGGATAGAACTAGTTGTTAAACTTTTTAACAACTTTTTTTTTTCTTTTTTCCCAAAAAAGCACATGAGATGAAATATTTTCTATACAAAGGTTCTCTCTACAAGCCGGTATTATAAAGACAACACATAGCTTCATTTAGACTGGGTTTAACTTTATGATAATGAAAGATTGAAACAAAAAGTTGTGATTTTTCCTTTTTTTTTTTTTTATATAAAATCTAAGTTTTCTAAATCCACAAAAAGCAAATCAAAGTTAGGATTTGGGTAAAATTGTGTTAAATATTTGTTTATTCGACAATATCTTATTGCTTTTAGTGAAATTTCTTTAGTTTTGACCTCAGGTCTAACTGAAGTCAACGACAGCTCTGAGTATCACACCATTCATCCGTCTGAATCCAGTCCTCCCTGTTTGACCACCTTTCCTCCATTACAAACATTTCACCCTTTCTCCTTATTTAAAGCCTCCTTCTCGGGTTTAACACTTAACTAAGGCTTGGCAGACACTTTATCCGAATATTCTGTCCTAAAACACCTATTTTTAGTTTAAATTCCAGTTTTAATGGTTGGAATTTTTAACCCTTGTGTCTAGAAGCTACAGGAAGTTACTCCCTAATGTAAGCGATAAACATGAAATTCAGCTGAGGATCAGTAACAGAACCACCTGTGGAGCAGTTCCCCGGGTGTTCACGTCTTCTAGTCTCAAAGTATTTGAAATGGGCCGAGCCTTTGCTCTGCAGGAGGACACTCCTATCAATGTTTTATTTGCCTTTGAAGCACATGCAGACAGGAGGAGCCCTTGCGTTTAGGCTACAGTAAGGCTGGTCTCTGGAAATGGGTAGAAACTGATTCCAGTTTTAGTTTTTTTTTAAATGCATTACAGTCAAAATAAAAAAACAATTAGTGCCAGAAGTCCTTCAATGTGTTTGACTTTTGTGTTATCAAATATATAGTTTGTAAAAGTGTTTGAAACCTTTTGCATGAGTAGTTAAGAGAATTTGTCTGCCAGCCTCTGCCTGCTACCTTTACCTGATTGCAGGTAATCAATCATCATTAGAACTTCTGCTTTTTTCCCTTGTTTTTGTAGGATAACAAAAACCTTTTGAAAGTGTCCACAGCTAGTGCTTTACTGCTTTTACCTCTTCTAAGTAGTGCCGTGTTTTAGCCTGTAACCCGTGTTTTTCCCCTGACCACATCTCAACATTATATTAGCTTTCCATAGTGTTTTCAGTGATTTTTAGTGGAAATTTCTGTGCGTGTTTTGTTTTAAAACCAAACATAGTCCAACATCCAATAGAGCCCAGTGTCTTAAATAGATCTTTAGGTGGGTATACATAAAATTAATCAATAACTTGAATATTCTGGTTGTGATTGATCTTAGTTTGACCCCAAACATAAACTTTTGTTGATGTCTTCATTTGTAAATACTTTCCTGTTAAAGATTAGATAATGATAATGACTGAAATCGAAAAAGACTTCCTGAGGAAATGTGTTGTACCCTAAATAACTCTATGGATTTGCTCCTTATTTTTCATTTTGGGTCTTCTTTTTATCATGTTTGCAGAGCTGTGAAGAAGTGTTTTTATCTCTTTAACATCTACTCTATTTCTATATTTAGATCACATTACAGCAATAAATAAAGCTCTCTAATACCCGACCTGTGTGCTAGGGCTGAATGACTTGAACAAAAATTGAAAATTGAAAATATTCTTAAGCGAAATTGCGATTTTCATTAGATTGTCCTTTGCACTAAGCACGAGCATTTAGATGTTTCATTTCAGGGTTTCAGTTTTTTTTTATAACCTTGAAAACGTTCTTGTTCAGAGTCCATTGTTGCTGGACTTTATTGTAACTGTTGTGTGAAAAAGTTGTTATTTCTATTTGCATATCTGGATTGGCAACTAATCGTCCATCCTTGGTGTCTACCTGTTTGTAATCTTACATTTTGTAAATACAATAAACATCAGTGAACCAATGGCAATGTGAAGGTCATAAGCCATGTAGGTGGTCACAGTAAACATGTATACCAACCTGATCAATCAATATTGAACTATCTGAGCTAAATATAAAGCGCATGAGTGGCAGAATAGGAAACATTTTGTCTCTTTAAACCCACCTTCTCCACAGTGAAACACGGTGGTGGCTGTATCATACTATGGTACATTGGAAGCTAAATAAATTCAAAACCTTATGACAGGGACCCAGTAGGATGCTAACCCTAGACAGCAGAGCTAAAAGTGAGTGAATCAGTGTTGTCATTATCTCCATGTAACTCAGTCTGAGTGATTTTACAAAGAACAGGTAAATGGTTACATCTGTAAATGTGTGGAGGAGATGGACAGACCATAGAAGACTATCAGAGTGCATGGAAAGAGGGTTCTGCTAAGTGTTGAATCATGAAGGCTCAATACCAATGTACACTTCTATTTAGATTGTATTATACATTACAGACCCATCCCAGATCCTTAAATGGATTTGAGACGGTCTGTCACATGAAATCCTGGAAAAAAAAACCTTGAAATCTGTCTGTTGAAATCTTCATGGTATGTTTTATTTTCACAAGCTTCTCTATGTTCCTGACACATTGTGTGTGCTCCTGTGCTCTCGAACGATGTTAGACGGTTATGGATCCTGCGTATTGTGTTGTCTTATGTCAGCCCTCAAAGAAAATCCTTTAGTGTCAGCCCTTCTACAAAACAAGTCTTTCACTTGATTGGAATGTGTTGGAGAAGGACCCTGCCTGGAAGTTGTGGCTTTGTAGCTTTCAAGGACCTCAATTGGGTACGCACTGCTTTAGGTAAACTTTTAGGCAGAGCAGATCTTCTGTTGAGCTGTGTAAGCATAGGGGGAAGTTTTCATGGTGTGATTCCTGTAGGCCTATGAGTCACATGACCCTTTTCACACTCTGTGCTCAAAACAATACTAGTGAGCCCTTTATGCACAGAGATGGAACAGGTTGCTTTCAGTGTAAAGAAGAGAAGGTATTGAAGAGTATCAGATGTTTAGATGCATGTTTGCATGAATCAGGTAAAAGTTAATGGCTGTTTTGTATAGAAATACTAATCTGACTCAATCTGGATTGAGATTTTTTCCAGATTGTTGACATGGTTAACCTTCCATGGACCATCAGAATAATGTTTAAGATGGTAAAATTGCTGCTTGAAACTTTGTTTGGTGATAAACCCGCTGGTCCATAAGGTGTTAATACAGAAATCACTAAATGAATAGATGGATTGTATTTTCTATAAGACATTTCCATTTCTTTAAACCTAAGAGAGAAATTGTTGAATCATTGAACTCCGTTGCTCACAAATTGTCTGTCTAACTTGAATCTGGTACTTATAGAGTAGAACAGCAAGAAAAATGATAATGTAGAAGCCTTAGAACTGAGGCTTTAGTCTAATTATCTTTACTGTTTATCTGAATATCTAGCTGGAGACTGCCTCCTGCTGCAGTGATTTTACCTTTTTAACCATTAAATGAAAGCAGAAGGCCTGTATATTTTCATCCATGCAACTGTACATTATCTGGGCTGCTGATTCATTCAACAGTCACAGAAATCCCTCCTCCGCTCATTCCTCTCACTCTTGTCGTATCTTCTTTTGATTTTGACCTCAGTACCAAGGTGATCGGACTCTCACAATGTGCTGCTTGTGTTTGTGTGTCTGTACTGTAGTGTTTGCCTTTCCTCCTGTTGCCTGAGCAAGCACCCAAGTGGGAGGGAGGGGGAGGGGAGTCCTAAAGGGTAAACATAGCCACTGAGTGGGAGTCAACACTGAATGAAGTGTGCAGTGGTTAATAAAGCACACAGATTTTTCGTGGTTCTCGGACTCCTCCTCAGCATTCATTAACTGGTGTTTTTCACCCTTTATAGGTTTATTTTAAGAAAGAAACTTTATGCCTTATTTTGTTTTTTTGGGAAACTAAAACCCAGCAGCGGAAGGAAACCTGTTCAAAGTCAATTGGTTTTAGAATCTTGTTCCACACTAAATTCATCTGCGGTGACATTTTACTATTTACACAACAGGTCCTTACAGCTCTGCGTGTCGTCCTTTTATTTCCACCCAAAATAGACCCATGAGTATGTCCTAACCTCATTGTAATTTTTTTTATTTAGTGGCTAAAAAGAATTGAGATTTTGTATCTATACTACATTAATTTAGCTTGATTATCGTTAAATAATTTACTGTAATTAACTATTTAGATTGTCCTCTGCAAGAGTGTGGCTGTGGAATGAAACTGAAAAAAAATTCAACTTCAGAGAACGCACCAGGTCGCCTTGACTACACAACTCTTAAGTGTTGGAGTTGTTATTAAGGGAAGAAAGTTCAAAATTAGCTGCTTGTTTGTATGAAATGTTTTGAAATCAATGCAGAAAATCCTTAAAGATATAAGAAGCTGTTTAAAAGGGAAACCTATTTTCTGGAACATGTCTTCGTTCTGTCTGCAGTAGAACGATGGACAATGTTATATTCAGCCAAAATCAGGATGGCTGGCGGGGGTTTAGCAGAGGAGCTTTCCTTTACCAAAGCAGCATGTTTTATAGGTTATTCTAGATCTTAGAGTTTAGGAAAGGCTTGAATGCTTGCTGATAAATACTACTGGTAAATTCTCTCCCATATTGAAGTGAATGTGAACATGCAGGTCCAACTACCCATGGTGGATCTGAAACTGATCAGCTCATCTTTAACCTTTTCTTTTTGTCCATGATGCCAATTCGATTCAATTTGGAATATATTTATTTCTCTACTAAGTTTTAGCATCTTTTTTTACCCAACAGTAATTAATTATATAAATTAATTCTATGTGTATGAGTGAGTTTCCTTAGAACAGCTTATTTCTATATAAGTATATGAGTACAGTTTTAGAGTCGTTGCCAGTAGAGGTGTGCTCTTGGTTTAAATGTAGGAGAAATAACCATGTGGGTTGAATGCGCTGCCATGAGGCTATGATACAATTTCCACTACAATGTGACATGTCACTTCCTTTCAGGTAGGACTGTAACACAAACATGAGGAGAACTAGATGCCCTTTGTTGGCTTTTTTCCAGATTTATTGCCTTTGCTTATGAAGCAGAACTTGAACCACTTCTGTTAGGAAGTGGCGACATGATTTAACCCTGCAATAATGAGACAAACAGCGAAAAATGTTAAGACACACAATGAAGATCTTAAATCATTTTGATGAAAATTTCCAGGCTCACTAGAGAGAGGTTCCAGGACATCTAATTATTCAGTACATCTATCCTTTCTCTCTCTGATGCACCGCCCAGTTTAATGGTTGCTCTCTCTAACCTGAGCTCATAGTTGTTGTAGCCTGTGACCTTGTCAGGCAGATCCCCTGCAGCTGACTGTTGAATTAAGCAGATAAAGTCCTGCACTAAGTGCCCTCACCTGGGGAATTATGTTCAGAGAGAAGCAGTGGAGGGATAGCATCGATGCCTCGACTTCATCTCTCAGTATTTCAAAACAAAACTTATGGAGTCGCTGCTGAAAAACAAAGATTACCCGGTAAGCATAGCGGCCTTGCATTAAAGAAGCTTACAGAGTTTGAGTGCAGAAGTGTGTGTGTGTTGCTGCACTAATGCTAGCTGGCATCAGACCTTATGGCGGGCCTGGGATTTATCAAGGCTGTCCATCTCTCTCACTTCTCTCCGAGGGTCAGAGGCGGAGTTGCTATAGTTTAAACCAGTTGCAGCACTAAGTGTGCAGGCATTACACAGTCTGCAACATCAGCAGCTCCAGATGAATTGATTTATTCAAGAGGCCAGTTTTGACTTTATCAAATGTAGTTGGCAATGGACTACTCTAATAATGCATCTTATTTTTTTCCTTTTAGTTCAATATCAGACGTAAACGGAAACTGACAATCATTATTAATTTGGAAAAAATTGAATCATTGCTGCTGTAATTTTGATAAGCAATTAGAACATCTTTACAATTAAATTTTTATATTTTAATACAACCACTGAAAATATCTCCTGTATTATCAGTTTACATCATGTTACACAGAAGTTAAGCTGAAACCACCTAAAAATATACCTAAATATTCTCCTAATGGTGTCATATATTCTGTTCCTTTCCAGCTTTTCAGTCACACTTGATGTCCTTTTTCCCTCTGTCCATTCTCACTTTTTTTTTCCCCTGACGGGCAATGTGAATGTAGTCTGAGAGCTTCCCTGCAGCTTTGCTGCTCAGCAGCCATCTGTTGAGGTTTCTGTGCCAGGCTCTGTGTGCCAGAGCGCATCCCCCTATCCAACCCAATCTTCTACCCCGGCTGTCGGCCTTCCTCCCCCAACAAACCCCTCATTGTCACTCAAACTTCCAAGCTAGCTCTATTCGCTTGCCTTGTGTAAACGAGGGGCATGAAGTTCATGTGAGTCAGAAAGTGACAGGGAGAGTCTATTATATACAGATATGTCTTGTTTTACCTATAGCGTAATCCCTCACTGACCACTAATGTTTGAGTGTTTATATAAACCTAAAGTTGAGTGACTCTGAGGCGTCTAATGCATCAAACGGCTTTAATGCTTTAATCATAGAAAGCAGCAGTAAGAAAGACTTAAAACAAAAAGCAAGAATGGCACTAAAATTATTAACATAAGAGTAATGCTTGATTCTAATTATTAGAATATATAAGATGCATTTAGTGGGGATGCCAGGATCGAAAAGTCTTCAATATCTGTCAAAAGGGAGTCTTTTGTTTCTAAAGAAATGTCTGACTCAGTCTTTGAAAAATTGTTGCTCCTGGAGACCATGCCGGGCAATTCGCTGAAGTATAAAACTAATCTTCGCCTGTTTATTGTCTGTTTTGATGTTACTTAATCTCTTGTAACAAAATAAAATGCAGTTTATAAGAACAATTTGGTCAAAACTGAAAAAAGATGGCCCTTCCTGCTCCAGAAACTTTGTGTTTTATTTCAAAAGTCATATTTCTTTTGTTTTTTTCCCCAGGGTTATAGTTGTCACCCGCTCTTTTGTTCCCCACAGCATTAGCTCCCTGATCAGAAAAAGCAGTTAGTAAGGCTGATAAAATGTATAGTAAATACATCGCAGTATTCAGGAAATACAGATCATTCAACAAGGTTTTAATGGAAACCTGGATGCAGTAGAGATTAGGATATAGGGAAGTTAATGAACTTATTGTTTATTATAAATATCCAGGTCACATATTGGGTTATTGCAGTAGCTGTTCTGTCAATATTTGTATATTTTCAGTATTGAGGTGCTATAAACACATGACCATAATACAGCTGGAGACCTCTAAAACAAGCAGTTTTAAAGTACACAGCTTACTATTTTTATTGTTGCTAAGAAAGTTATTAAGCAAAAAACTATATTTGTATGTTGTTTTTTTTTGCTTTACTATCAGAAAAAGCATCTTTTCTATACCTTTTTCTAAGAATTAAAAAGTTAATTTCAATGGTAATATATGATGTGTGTTTGAAACAAGGACCTTTAGTTAAAGTCTTTTTCTGGCTCTGAAAATAAAATGCTCATAGATAGGAGGAATGAGGGTACAGTAGTACACTGAGTTTCTGTGCTTGTTTTTTACCCCAGCATGTATTTTAAATCCAGAGAACAAGCAGATCCTGCTGGCGTGTTCCTGTCTTCCTCGTGTCTCAGCAGGGCTTGTTTTGCCTGCTGAACAGGTTGCAGAGCCGCTCGTCTCCAGCCTTGAGGTGACGCAGAGTCTCCACCAGGTTCATTATCAGTAAAACGGTTGCAGACGCCGCCCACTGATTTAGGGTTTCAATCCTTTAACAGAAGTTTCCATTCATCTTATAACATTTGCCGAGTTTCATTTGGGGAGGCCTGGATATGTCGTCCTCTGTGTTGTTGATATACGGTTTCTAAAACTATTCAGGATGTGGTCAACTTTGTTCTAATGTCAGCCCAAGATAAAGTGATTAGAATCAGCAGGAACATCATACTTCTTCCTCTTCCTTGAGTTATTTATAGATCTTAGTCCTTACTCTTTTACTTGTCAGAACTTGCTTGATTTATCTTACTTTAGTCATATAAAAGTGTTTCATATTAATTAGAGACAGTACGACTAAACATTTAGGCCCCAATCTTTAAGGAATCAAAATAAGGAGCACTATAATGCATTGGCAAAAAAATAATGTCGTGTGCTTAAGGTGATCTATAAAGACTGCAGGTATAAAAGTTAGGTATAAAAGTTAATACATGCAAACTGGTTTGATCTCCCCCATTTTAAATGAGGAATAACTGTGTGCCATTAGTGGTTTGATATTTGTCTTAAAACGGGATGAAGTTCTAAGCCTCGGAGTAGGAGGCAATGATGAATGCTATTGATAGTGTAATTCATTCTCAAAGTGCTACAAAAAAGTAAAAGAAAAACAAATAGAAAGACGAAAATAACAAATAAAATCTAAAAGATCCCATATGAAATCTGGAAAAACTCCCTCCAACCCTGAAAATACCTCTACTGCACAAGTTAGAGATGTGCAGTATAACAACATGGAATATTGTGTGAAATGTTTGTAAAGGGTGAAGAAATGCAAGATCTAATGTCCTCTCCTCTTCTTTCAGCTCAGCAGCATCAGTAAGGCCATCAACTCCACCGAGACGCCTGTGAAGGAAAAACATGCAAGACGTATCCTTGGAAAAAAAAAAAACTTTGCGGAAGAGGAATGGTCATTTGAACAGAAATCTATTCAAGTCCTGCAGAGCAGTATTCACTGAGGGCGAAAGGGGGAAACCACTGCTCTACAGTGATGCTGCATTTAATGTTTCTGCTCTAGAGTCCCATAGCTTTACACCACTGCGTTAAACATCTTGGATCATACTTGATAGTATCAGGTGTGGATGCAGCTGCCTTGTTCAGTACCTCCAAGCATTTACTGTCTTCACCTTAAGTCTACATGTAGATTGGAGGGATGAAGTGGAAAAGCTGGTAACCTAGTAAAACTCAGCATCCCCTGACCAATGATTACATTTGCCGTCCTTCCCAGTCACCTCCATTTTTATTTATTTTATTTTTTTTATAATACCCCTTACAATTGGCTTTCAAATATATATTGTGTTGCACAGAACCTTCCTGAGTGGATTTGTAGCACAAGACCCGTCCTATGATGGCCTCATGGTCTCCTGAAAAATTTTATTTTTTCATAAAATTCTGCATGGCTAGGTCCTTAATTTGTAATTTTTTTAATATAACTAGTGGAAGTTATTGCAGTTCAATTTCCTGAATGATGGAGCAAATATGTCTAGAATAGTGGCTGCTTAAATCACTACTTTTGGTCCATGTCCCCCTTCTCTACCTTGATATGTGAATAAGTTCACTGTGTCACCTGGCAAGAAATATTTGACTATGAATGTTGCAGTGTTCTCTCCTTTTAGCCTCACAGTTCAGATTTGTTTAACAGTATGCAGATACTACAACTGGTTGGGTTTGGTAGGAAGACTCAATGATTTGTTAGATTTGTCTGAAACCTATTTGAAAGTACCAGAAATAAAAAAATAAAATCAAAAGGTAAACCGTTCCTGGTTAGTGTTTCCTGATTAATTTGTTTGTAAAATTCAGTGCAATAATTTTTAATTAGTGACTTCAAAAAGTTCTCACCAAGTCCTGTGGGAGTGTGTTCCTTCCTTAACAACATGACCAGGAATCATCTTGGGGACACACAGGGAGAAGGGGGCCTTCACCTTCTGGTCCTATGCTCAGGGTTTTCCTCTGGGCACCAGCTCCATTCTGTGCTGGAAGTTCTGCCACGTGCTGCATAAAATCCTAAGAGACGGGCACCGCAATGTAAGACAACCAGCACCGCTTCACTTGGTTCTAAACCAAAACACACAAACCATGTGTTTAAAGCATTTGCAGCAAGTTTATTATAGTTTGTTAATTTCATCCCTGCAGGTTCTTCAAGACTGCATGCGGCATCATGGTTCTCTAGCTGAAGTTGGGAAACTGTGGGTGAGTATAAGCATCCTTTTTGTCATCTGAAAGTTATTATTTAATCTTAATTATGGTTTCCCACTGGTTTCGTTTTTAGAGCCACCTCCACGACAAATACGGACAGCTTGTGAGTCTGTATGTCAAGCTGCTCTGCACAAAGATGGAGTTTCATGTGAAGGTATGTGCATCGTTGTCAGACATTACTAATGCTACTAATCTTTTTTTTTTTTTTACTGCTCTGGCTAAACCACAAACTTTGCAACTCCACAGCATTCAGAAATTCCCCCAAACCTAGAGGTGAAAGATGAAGTGTTGGAACGCACTGCAGGGACGGACATTAATAATGTGTGAGTTTCAGAAAGGTTCACCTCTGATGCATCTTATTCGGTCATAGTTTCACTCTGCCTTAGTGGGGCCTCCTTTCTGTGTGACAAAGGTATCACCTTCTCTCCCGCAGGTTCCAGCTCACAGTGGAGGTGTTCGATTACATGGACGCAGAGCTCAAGCTGGCTGAGACAGGTGAAAACAAAAACTCCTCCTACTTCTTGTTTTTTTTTTTTTTTTTTTTTTTTTTTTTCCTATGCTGCTTTCTCTGGCTGGGGAAACCTGAGATGAAGTCGACAAATGCTGCCTGCAGACCTGCTCTATTTATGTACAGCTAATAAACTCTATTAAGAAATGTTACTGTATGGAGCCGATGGGCTGCATGTTTTCACAAAGACTGGGAACAACTCGATGCAAACTGTGATTCAGTTTAGTTTGGACTCCTGTTTGCTTCATGTTTGTTGATTCACTAATGAGGAAATGCCTCCACTCAGAGCTCATTAAAGTGATTTCCTCCTATTTAGCAGTAATGACATGTTCTTCCAGGCCTGCAGGGTGGAGGCCCAGTATCACAGCACAAGAAACAAATGAAGCAACAGAAGTTTGGATACCATGTGGATTAAAATCTTAAGTGTTTTCGTGGTTCAAAAGGTTGTCATGTGATCTGAAGTACAGGGAGGTGCAGTCAGTGGTTAGACGAAACACAACCATTTAGCTGATTATATGGAAGTCTGCAAGGGCCAAAAATTCAATAGAAAAATAAAGACATCTTTAAATGTTGAGATTAAAATATTTTTTAATCTTCAGCTGAAGATTTTTAATTTAACAATAAAAATATTCACAAGGCATTTTTTTTTTCCAAGTGAAGCCTGAAGTCGTTGAGGTGCAAATCTGTCAAATCTCAAGTTTTTTTCTTCCAGTTCTGAGACGAGTCCCTAGTCTCTAACAAAATAAAAATTTCTAATCAAATTCACAACGTCTAGGTCACCTGTAACATAAAGTCGTAAAGGGATGTGCTTTCTGTTTCCTCGTGTAGTTGGGTGTTGTCAGCTTGCTGTTTGCGATTAACACGCGTCCCCCGGAACCGGCCAGAATAGGGGAAAGACTCGCAGAGTATAAATGCTGCAGACGCTGTGACGGACAAATCCAATGCCTATTGTCTGTGCTTTAAGCATGATGAGCCCTTTAGCTATGATTCCAAACCTGTAACATTTGTCCCTACACTTTCAATACCACCACAGTATCGTTTAGCTTTCAGTCTTGTAATATTTATGGACAGTTATACTTTTAATAACTTAACACTTAATCATCAAAGCTGCAATTCTGTTACTGGATGAGATATGGTGTATTTTATATACAGGTACCGATGTTGTGAGAAAAACACAACATTTATTGTCCTTGTAATGACTTAGTTAAATCCTGTTTATTGTCCACTCTACGTTATGTCCGCTCCCACATTCTTGCATTAAATATGGTTTGGAGGGTTTTTTTGTTCTCTCTCTGAGCTGGATTTCTAATATAGTGAAGCAACATTTCTAAATTCATATTTTAAACCTTTGTTAACAACTTTAAATAGAAACAATGTTCAGTTTTAAGTTAGAAGTAACACAATGAATGTGACAAAGTGTAGTACCCAAAAAAAGAAAGGTCAAACTTCTGAATGACTGAAAAGGAAGTGCTTTTAATTGGATATTCTAAGACAAAGGTGTTCTTTTATTATTGAAGCTCGCTTAGCATCATTAAATGTCACTGATGGGTTAAGGTTATTCAGATTCATCTAAATGCATCTAAAACAGAGTCATTTAAAAGGATATTTTTGTGCTCATTAATATGAAGCTACAGCTTACATGAAAAGATTGTTAGCAGCCTTTGATATCCCAAAGTTTACCAGTGTCACTGCCTAACAGTCAAACACATCATTTCTCATTGAAATATAAACAGCAGCAGCAGTTTACAGCTGGCATTTCTTCAGAGCACTGGTTTTATCAGTGGTATACACAGAGTGTGTTTAAGGCCTTGCAGATCTAAGACAACGATTGCCGGAAAATCATGGTGAAATCTCTAAATATGCATCTCGCATGGGAGACTGGTTTGAGAATGGCCATTGTTGGTGTCTTGTGACCAATGATAACTTGTGATAAATATCTGACAGAATCAAATATTTAATGGGAATACCAGTGTGACAGCGACCGTAACCTAAAATCAGCTGTTAGAAATTCACTTGTCATCTCTAGTAGTCATTCTGCATGTAACGGTGCACATAACTTGTTTTTCCACCTCTTAATCTAAGTAAAAAAATGATATCCTATTTTTTTTCTTTTTTTTGTGCCCAGTTACAAGACACATTTTGATGCTTTTAAAAGATGGACCCACAAAGTGCACACGTTACATTTGACATATTTATAGCTATAATATTTGTTTGATTCATGTGTGTCATGGAATCCTCTTATCTGTTGTTAAAATTTCAGGGAATGACTCGAGTCTGAATTCTTCTTGATTGTTTTTTATATTTATTTAATGCATTTTGGTCGTTCTGCCCTCCAAATGCAGAGTCCAGCTTCCCAACAATGCATCCAATTCCTTAATAAAAGTTAAAAAGAAAACTAAAACTGATGAGGTTAAAAATGAGATCAAATTTTTACTAAGATATTTATTTCATGTTCTAATTATTGGCGAATATTCTATACAACAATAAAAGCTGGCTGTATTTATTCATTTTTATTCTTTTTTTTCACGTGTTTGCATATTTAAAAACTGGTTGTTTTACATAAGTGATGCTTTAACATGGTCCACACATCTGTCCTTGTTCTCTCCTGCAGTATTGCGTCAGCTGAACTCTTCCATCGCCGTCACCAGCCTCACATCGGGCCAGTGTCGCCTGGCTCCGCTTATCCAGGTCGTCCAGGACTGCAGCCAGCTTTACCACTTTAATGTTAAGCTACTTTTCAAGCTGCATGCCTGTAAGAACACCTCTCCCAGTCTCTTTAATGTCACTGCGTTACAGTTAGTCTGTATGTGTGGCTAAAACTGCATAATAATCTCAGGTCTGCCTCCTGATACCTTACAAGGACACCGTGACCGGTTCCGTGAGCAGTTCAACAGGTCAGTGAATGCATCAGAGCTTTTGTTTAGCTTTCTATCCACAAACGCCTGCAGCATAAAATGGCACTACCCAGTTACCACAGCGCTTTAAACCATACCACACCCTGAACAATTTCTCGTGTTACAACCACAACCTTTATTCTATTTTCATGGAATTTTATGTAATAAAGCAACTTTTAAAGTGGAAGGGGGATGAAAAAGGTTGATAAAATATGGTAGCAAATAAAACGTGAAAAGTTAGTTGTGCTCTTGTATTTAGTCACCTTAAGTTGTTGTTTTCAAAATTAGTTTTTAATAAAGCTATCATTTGTCTCCCCCTTCCCAATTTTTAAGATCGTGTGGTCCCATTAAATCCCCAAAATCTGAAAATCTATTACACTGGGTTCTCTGTAGTGCTCTACACATGACCAGTTTATGTAGATTTGATTATATTTGACTAGAAGTTTAGGGTTTACCGCATTCAACAAATGGAAAGCCGAAGATGGAAATGCTGATGGACAGAAAAAAACATTGTTTAATGTGCCGTATTTTGTCCATCTTTTGTTTTGTTTGCACAGCTTGAAAACCTTCTTCAACAGAGCTAGAGAGATGGTGTATTTTAAGAGGCTGATCCAGATTCCCAGGCTGCCTGATGTAAGATAGAAACAATGACTGCTGAGTCACTCTCCCATTTTGGGTGCTACAGACTTCCTTATAAATCCTAGTGGTTCTGTGCTGCTAACATGATCATTATTTAGGCAAGATTTCTACTCAAATCTGCCCAATCAGTGTTGAATGTGTGCATTTTCTTCCAGTCTCCACCTAATTTCCTGCATGCAGCAGCTTTGGCTAAACACGTGAAACCTGTGGTTGTCATCCCTGATGATGATGACCAACAGGACGATGATGACGACGAACCAGAGCCACTCATCGAGGTCAACGATACCCCGACACCCAGCATGCAGTCTCAGCCACAGGTGCGTTTCTATAATCATGGGTCTACAGATATATACAGTTTCTTACCTGCTGCCTAAACGTTTGTTTTATTATGCAGGTGGACATATTTGATCAGACATTTGGACCTCCAAATGGAGGCTTCGATGAAAGGTGAGTCTTTAATTCTTGTCCTGATTATGAGGGTTTTAAGTACCAGCACATTGTGACTGTTGGCTGTTTCTGTTTGGCAGGGATCTGCAGATTGAAAGCCTGAAGTCAGAGTTGGAGCTACTAAGGGCAGAGCTGGAGAAAGTCAAAACAGAGGTGAGGACTCTTGAGAAGTCTGATGGTTTAGTGTAAGAATGTTGTACATACTTAAGACTGCAAGGAGGCGTTATTATCTATGACCAAAGGAATCTGGATCATGTGTTTTACTGGATGTAACTGCCAAATGCCACTCCTGATCTAAAGAATGTGGCAAGTAGCCTCTAAATGTCAGCTGAGAGAAGTCTTAGTGGCTGACTTGTTAAATAAATTGGTGATGTGTAAATATTGACTCTGTTTACATTGCAGTGCCTTACTAAAGTATCCATTACCCTTAAACATTTCAACATTTTGTTGCAATAAAGCTAAAAATCTTACTGTGTTTTAGGTAGAGATTTTGAAAGATAGGCCAATGCAAAATGAATTACAGTTTTAATATGTACATTATTAAGGCAAACAAATATCTGAAAAGTGTGGCATGCATTGTATTCATTCCCTTTTTTCTTTTTTTCCTTGATTTAAAAAAAAAAAAAAAAAAAAAAAAAATCGCATCATTAAGACCAAATAACACAGCAGAACAGTTAGGAATAAAGTTGTAGAGAAGTTTTAATTCAGGAAATTATATAAAATAATATTTCAGTCTTTGAATATTTGACAGAGCCCTGCTTAATTAATCCTCAGAAAATGGACAAAGAATGGAACAATTGCTACATGTGGCCTTCCTTACAGTAAGGACAAGAAGGGCATTAGCCAGAGAAGCTGCCGAAAGGACTGGGAAATCTGTTGACAGGATATTTCCCAAACGGTCCTTCATGAAAGAGTGCCATTACAAAGCCACAGTGGGGGGAATATCTGCAAAAAGATCCGTTTACATGTGAAACGAGCCCTGTTGGAGACACTGGAAGAATGTGGATATTTATTTGGTCTGAGATCAAAGTTTTCATTAATACGAAATGCTATGTGTGATAAACTCTAGCTCTGCACATCAACATGAACACAGCAATTCTACTGTAAAATATGGTGGTGGCTGCATCATGCTGTGGGAATGCTTGTTTTCAACAGGACAACAGATTAAAGTCAAAGTCCAGAGCTAAATCCAAAAGTAAATCTATAGTAAGAGTTTAAACGATTTTTTAATTGACTCTGGAATAGAACTGACTTGAATCTGCTTTGAACAGAACAATACATTTCTAGAAACTCCACAAAAATTTTATGGAAAATATTGAAAATTCGGCAACTGTTAAAAAAAAAAAAAAAATCCTCTATTGTTTGTCAGTTAAATCAACCTCAGATAGGTCTTGGTTTGTCACTGAAATGGGGTGTAATGCTCCAGGCTGTGCAAATACTTTTGCAAGGTTCGGGCTTTACATTTGAAGCAGTTTTTCTTAAATCTGTTTCTCTCTTTTGGACCTGAAGGCTCAGCGCTACGTCACACAGCTAAAGTCCCAAATAAACAGTTTGGAGGCTGAGCTGGAGGAGCAGCGCATGCAGAAACAGCGTGCACTGGTAGAAAACGAGCAGTTGCGCATGGAGCTGGAGGCAACCCGCCGCCGGAATGCAGAGCATGAGAGCTTACAGGGCACCTTTATAGAGGCAGAGAGTAAGATGTGTTTGGAAAACACTTACTTTGCAAATACTGCAAGAACAAGCAAAATTATTCACTCTAATCTTCTCTGTTTGTAAAGGGAAGGCACAGGCTACCGAGCAGCGATACAATAAACTGAAAGAGAAACACACTGAGCTGGTAGCCAGCCATGCTGAACTGCTCCGCAAGGTACATACTCCAGAGCAGCTTTCAATTGCATGTCACCACCTGGCATTGGGCTTTAAATCTGGGTGTGTTAATGTGCTAACAGAGTGCAGACACTGTGAAGATGCTGTCAGCCACCCAGCAGACTCAGGAGGAAGTGGAGAGAACAAAGCAGCAGCTGAGTTTTGAGGTGGAACGGGTCAAACAGGAGGCAGATATGAAGGTTTGTGTTTTTTTTTTTTTTTTATGGGATCAAAATGAATGTTTATGTGTGAGATTATATTTATCACTTGTGTCTTTGTAGCTGGAGGAGCAGAAATTTGAGATGGAGCGACTAAGGAGGGAGCTTGAAGAAAAGATGGCAGAGGTGAATCGGGTCAAGGCGACTCTGCAGAGCAGCGAGATGGTGAGAGTTCCTCTGCAGTACCTTCACCGATGTCCTGCTACTTCAGCTCCATTTTAGAGTTAGCAGCAGTTCTGCTTGCAGGACGCAAGACCTTACAGATGGATTTTTTTTTTTCCTTGTTCACTTGTAGCCATCTGTCTTTTCTGGTTGTCCTTATCCCACTCTGTTTCTTTCTTCTTTTTTTTTCCAGACATCGTTGGAAAGGAGCAGCAACTTGACGGCTCTGCAGGCAGAGAAGGAGCGTCTGATGCGTTCTGTGAAAGAGAAGGAGGCGGAGCTGTCGTCTCTGCGGCAGGAGTCACAGCTGCAGCAGTCATCGCTTCAGCTGGAGAAGGAGAAGAGCAGCAGGGAGCTGGGAGAGCTGCAGAACAAGCTGAGAGAGAAGGTCAGTCAGAAGGCAGGGGCCACACTCTGTTATATTTAAACTCATTCACTATGAAATAAATACATGGCCTATTAGAGGTTCAATTAATGTGAACTATGACTTTACAAATGTCAAATGTTATTCTGTTATCTGATTTGTGCAAGGTTAGTTTTTCTTAGATGATCAAATCGTTGCTAACTTTTTTTTTTTTTTTTTTTAATTCCAACCTTTCCATCCATCTGATTGTGGAGCAATGAAGCCCTAAAATAAAAGTCCAGTTTATAAGCACCCTATAAAATCAGCTCATCCACAAACCCCATTTATTTATTTATTTATTTATTTCAAGAACCATTAAGCACAATATGGCTGACTTTACTATTTTATGCTAATATGAGAGGTTTATGTTTCTGTCCACTGCCATGGGCCCCTTGTTCACACCTGCATTACTAAATATCCTTGTTTTTTGGACCGGTTTAAGTGGGACTGATGACGCTTGTTTTCACTAAAACCTTAAATAACCTGGTCCATATCATCAACAAAATATAAATTCCTCCAAGTCGTATTTTTGGCATATTTATTTAAAACAATATACTGAAACTTAAAAACTTCATTTTACACTAAAGAAAATAAAAGTTCTGTTTAAAATATCTTGTGACTTTAAATTGCTTTCTTTGAGCTCAAAGAAACTGAACATTTTCACTTTGATGACTGTTGTTGGTTTGACTGATTTTTATCTGAGACACACCCAGAATGATCAGCAGGGCTGCAGTTACATCAGCAAGAATCACAAAACTGTATCACAGGCTGTGCAGATTAGTTTGATAATCTAACCAACCATTTTCTACTCTTCACGTATTTTAGTCCCTGTTTTTACTCCGATCAGGAAACTCTATTGATTGCTGCTGTGTCATGGTACCTGCTGCCCTTAGATATCCCCGAACGGCTCTTTGCATGGGAAAAAGAGCTGTGTAGTTTTAATGTTTAAAGTAAACTGATATGTTTTTGAAACCAGATCATGTATTCTGTTTGGATTTCCCACACAATTTAAAGCATTGAGATGAATTATCACAATTACTATCAAAACAGAGTGGGAATATGCTAGCGTTAGCCTAGCACCTCTGCAAACTCCTCGGCATGACAGTATTGTTAACACGAGACAATTGTGAGTCTAATGAAAACTTTCAGTTACTGTACTTAAAGTAAACAGCTGTCCTGTAGACAGTCTGTTGCTTTAAAAATAAAAGTTAAGCAAACACTGTACCACATGGAACTTTCTTGAATAATGTAATACTTAAAAGCACTCTTGCCTTATTTTGATGTTTAAGATGGCAGCCATTCTTCGAGTTTTAGATTTAACTCTACAAACAAATTGCTGTTTTCAAATGGCTCAATTGATACTCGGGTACAAAAGTTATTGGTGGATCCCTACGTTTTAGCTAGCTACCGAATCAGTGTGAAGGTTTCAATTCCGCAACAGTCCTGTCTTTAGTATATTCCTGAAGACGGCAGCTTTCAATTCATCAGATCTTCTGATGTAAAACCATTAAAATAGTGACTCCATTGCTTGAGGTGAGTCACGTTAGTTGGTGGCCCCTTAATGTCTCTCAATGAGGATTGCATTATAGCTGATTCAAGGGTTTCACAGCATTTCTAAGGGTGGTCTGAGCCATGCCATCCTCAATATACTATAAGTGAGTCTAGATTAAAACCTGAAATTATTTATAGCTCCGACAGATTTACATTAAAATGTTCTCAAAGGAGTCTGTTTTTGATCAAAAACAATAATAGTTGTAAAAAGAGTCTCGTATAAAAGAAAATGCATGTTTCATATTGAAATGACTTGTTGAAAATTAGCTTTACCTTCATCAACAATCCTGCTATCAAGCCTGTTTTTAATTTTTTAACTTCATAGAATAATATTTACTGCACACTTTCTGAGCTCTGGTGATGAGCTCTAAGCCCCTCGTCACCTTAATCTGGCTGGTATGGTATTTTCAAAACAATCTTATCATAAGCATCGGCTGGTGTTGTTTCTGCTGGTCTATTCAGGAGAGCTGCTCAGCTCAGACCCAAAGGGAGCCTCTGACATGAAGATCAAATCAAAAAATCAAATCAAATTTTATTTGTATAGCACATTTCAGCATCAAGGCGTTTCAAAGTGCTTTACATAATTAAAATTAAAAACAGCATGTGACGCAAACAGTGAGAAAGAGAAATAAAAAGAAAGAAATAAAAAAGATACATACATTGAAGACATCAAAACCCACATTCTAATCCTATGTATGCAAACCTACTACAGCAGCTATTCAAACCCACCAACTGATTTATTTCAAAAATATATACTGTGCTGGAGCTGAGCTAGAGCAATTCTACTGATGCATGTTTGCACACTATAGAAAACCAACATCATTTTTATATTTGCTGTGTTTTTATGTGCAGACCAGTGTGGAAGAGCAGATGAAGAAGAAGCTTTTGGAGGAGCAGTTTGCAATGCTCCAAGGCACCATAACAGAAGCTGAGAACATCATTCAAGATGCTGTTGCCAAGCTGGATGACCCTCTGCACATACGCTGCACCAGCTCTCCAGGTCCGATTGCTGTAAAATCCACATAATTCTGAACTTGAGAACGACTACATCTGGAGTTGTATGTACTTGATATCGACATAGAAGACTGCAAGAATGAAGGTTTTTCATTCTATTTTTTCTCCTTCCCTCAGATTATCTCATAAATCGGGCAGAGGCCACACTGAGCTCCATAGACAAAATGAAAAAGGGACACGCAGATTATCTGCGTAACATGGAGGGTGAGTTCCTTCGTTTTATGACTCACTGTGTGGTTGGTTTGTGAGGTTATCTAACGTTCCCATCTGTTCCCTTTCTTTATGCTCTCGTAACCAGATGCCGGCGGGCTGCTGAGGTCTCTGACCCAGTTCTCCCACTTGGCTGCGGACACGATCGTTAATGGCAGCGCAACAGCACACATGGCACCCATTGACCAAGCAGATCGTAAGGAAATTTCCTGGAAACACCTTCCCCTTTTTAACCAGTGGATGCATCACCCCCAGCATTTATTGCCTTCATCAAACCAAAACACACTTCTTGACACAAGCACTTATCTCTAAATGAGTTCATTTTCGGTGGAAAAGCTTTTCAGAAATGTTGGTGACAGATTAACTTTGCACTTTGATATGTGGCAGGACTGACGGAGAACTGCAGAGGCGCTGCCACTCAGAGCCTACAGTATCTAAAGGAGCTGAAATCGAAGAGCAGTCTGCAGAGGGCTGATCCTGCTTCTATTCGAGTCATCGTGCAAAAGATCCTGCACCTGGGTCAGGTGAGGAGAAACTGCAGGATCTCTGCCGAAACAGACTCCTCATTTTCAGGATTCTAATGCTTAGATAATAGATTTTAGTATTCTATGCCCCCTTGTTCTTAAACGATATAATCTTTATTTAATTTTCTCAAACATTGCTTCTTTACTGTTAAAAAATCCCAACAACACACTAGTCTTGCACGAAAGAGTTGTGGATTATGATGTATGAAAATGATTTTTTTGTGAGTAGAAATCTGAAAACTGTTGCATTTTTCTGCTTTATATACACTCCTCTTTGTTTTGATAAAATAAGTCTATATTAGCCAAATACCTTGAAGTTGCCCTATGAGGGAATGAAGTCTACCTTGTGAATCTGAGATGAGATTAAAGGTTGGCTTAGCAGTCTGAGGAAATATTTTGTTAAATCTCAAATGCTTTTGAAATAAGTTAGCCACATTATACAAATTGATTAAAAATCATAATCAGCAAATTATTCTTTTGTCTGATGCCAACAAATTCTTTTCCAAACTGATACTGACACACAGACTGGGTTAACAATCTAATACTGATACTTTATGTAAATACACCTAATGTGTCTGATAAACGTAAAAGAAAATATAGTAGTTAAACATTTTTGGTGGCTCCAATTGGAATTATCATTAAAATATTAAATTAGATAAATAAATGTCACAATTATTGCACTTATTGGTAAATATTGACATTTTATAATTTTAATCAAACATTTATAGCAACCTGGATTGATTGTAAATAATTGCTACATTTTATAAACTGCTGTTTTTATAACGATCTTCTATATTATTTTGCATTTTACTAGAGCTGTTTTCTAATAATTGCTCTGTATAATTTAAGGACATCTAGTTAAAATAGTACACTTTAAATGATGAATCTATTTGTATCTAGCCTTTCAGCCTGTAAAACATAACCACAGTAATACACGTTACACCAAGCTGAACTCATGCAGCTATTTGCTAAAGAATGTATTTGTTTTATAACCTTTTATGGAACCGCTTTTATTAATCTAGTGAAATTGCTTAGTGCCGTTTTAAAGCTCCACATTTTCTCCCCTGGAATGTGCCTACCTGAAGCACTGGAAGAGGCATCTGTCTTGACGCACCAGCAGCAACACCTGAACGCTCATATTCTGTGTTGTGGTTTAACCTGAGGGGTTTCCTGGAGTTGATGTGTTGCTACAACCTCACTTTTTTTTCTCACAAACATCACAGGTGGAGCAAAAAATAACTCTTTTCCTGTTTAACTGCATCTACCCAGTGACAGAGCAGCAGCACACTGTGCTTGACATTGCATACTGACACAATCAGCAATTACTGAGCAGCAGAAAAACTATATCCCACCCAGATCATGCAGTGAGGCAATTTCCTGTTGTTTTGCAATACACCAAATGAGTGCAGTAGTGAAAATATGGAAATTTAAATATGAGAATCGATTATAGATCCTAAAATTCTCGGTTGCTAGGTGTCGATATTTTAGTATCGATCAACACATCACTATCAGGTTAACGAATTGGATTCTTTGCATTACAGTTTATCACTGTCTCCTTTTTTTCCACCTGAATCTGGACTGAAACTGTTTTTGATGCCTCTTTCTATAAGGAGCTGCGGCCGAAAGGAATGGACATCCGTAAGGAAGAGCTGGGGGATCTGGTTGATAAGGAAATGGCAGCAACATCAGCATCTATTGAAGAGGCTGTACGCAGGATTGACGTAAGTTATGGCGTTATGACTTTTGTCAGTATGCACTTTAAAGAATATAAGCTCTTAACAGTAGGTAAGGATTATTGTCTATGGCTTTCAATTTAGGAAATGATGAATCAAGCACGAAAAGACACATCAGGAGTAAAACTGGAGGTCAATGAAAGGTTCGTTTTTTTATTTGTGCATCTAAAACAACTGATCCGTAATACACACTAGTTCTTATTGAAAGTGATCTTGTTTTTCCAGAATTCTCAACAGCTGCACAGATCTGATGAAGGTAAAGAGTTTTCTTTGAATAAAATCTGTCATCGACTAGCTAGCACAGTTTGTTTTCTCTTTCACTGTGATTCCTGTGAACATATTTGTATTTCCTGCTCATTTTCACACGCACTCTCCTTCAGGCCATCCGCATGCTGGTCATAGCGTCCACAGATCTGCAGAAGGAGATTGTTGAGAGTGGGAGGGTAAGTCACCGTTTTGTAATCTTCAAACTCAATTAGCCTGCAAATTAGTCTCTGAATATGAATCAAGTTTGTTTTTTTTGCATTCAGAAATCTCCTCTTAATGTACCTTGTTGTTCTTAAAGGGTGCAGCAAGCATTGGGGAGTTCTACGCCAGAAACTCTCGCTGGACCGAGGGACTCATCTCCGCTGCCAAGGCTGTAGGATGGGGAGCCACTGAGTTGGTGTGAGTTCCTCTAGACTCTTTCCCTTGTTTGACCTCTTTCTGCTTGATTTAAATTCTATGAGCAGAAAAGTGACAGAAGGCGTGTTGTAATTTCCATGTTTTGAACTGTAGAGAGTCCGCTGATAAGGTGGTGCTGCACACGGGGAAATATGAGGAGCTGATCGTCTGCTCTCATGAGATCGCTGCGAGTACAGCACAGCTGGTCGCTGCCTCAAAGGTAATACACTGACGTTTGTTTCTGTGTGTATATATGGATATATATCTTTTTTTCTATGTGTAACTAGTGGGAATATGTTAAATAGTGTTCAAAAGAAACGGAGCGTAGCTGGAGGTTGCTGAATGGTGAAGATGTTGCAGAAACTCTGCAATCAGTGCAAAACTCATTTGTAGCCTAAGAAAAAATATCCAAAATCTGAGTTCATAAGGTGAAAATATACAATTAATAGTAACCTGGGGACCTAACAAACTTCCATTCACAGCAGTGGTGAATCACTGCTTGGGACAAAAACTTTAAACGCCAGTTTCAGCAGGAATGACAGCTTTTACATTGACTGTAATTTGTGCTCCAGTTCTGACCAGCATCCTTAATTAGATGTATGGCATCATCTCCAAATCAACAAGAGAATACTATAATAGAGAGTAATGCAACGCCTGTGTTGGTCTAACATTTATCCTACAAATAAATGTATTTTTGAGTCATTTCTGTTTTAAGTGTACTGCAGTAATGTGGCTGTCAGAAAAAATCTCTGAGGCACTTTCAAGGCAGTCAAACTGTTAAAGTCCATTTAGAAGCTTATTTTCCTCTCTGTTTGATCAGACACAAGAAAAACTAGAAGAGCGGAGAGTGCAGAGCTTCACCAAACAGCAAATGTTATCCCCTTATTGTAACTTAAATCTATAGGTAAAACTCACACCTGATCTGGATCATTACCCAATTTAATTTAATTGTTCTTTGGCCTTGGGTTGAGCATTTTTTAATTTAAACTGGTTCATAGGTTTTTAAGCAGTCCTGTTAACTGACCAAGAAACACAACTGAAAACATAACCTTCTTGGTGGGGATGAAAAAGATGTTGCTGTCACTAATTGTAATCAAAGAAAGTATTTTCTAAACTGACTGGTCTGAGTCTACGATCAAGCCATCAGTCTCAGCCGTGTCCGTTAACTGGGTTGTATCTCCATTCCTCAGCTTTGACTCATTCTTTTCTTTAAAGACTTGAGCTGAAGCAGCAACTGGTGCAAGAAATCCTAACCTTTCGCACAAGCTGAAATTTTAATATTTGTGTCACAAACACATGCGAATTCATGTTGTCCCACTTTAAATGTTAAAGACTGACCTAAAACAGGTCGACCAATCACATTGCAGTAATATGGTTTAGGGTGGGACATGTTGCTGTAAGTAATGCAAAACCCGCTGAGCCAAAAATAAACATGGCAGTGCAGGATGATGGACCAGTAGCTGCTGCTAACAGGTTTTGTTAGAATTATTGATTTAGTTTGTGAAAGAGGAACAGCAAGAAAGTAAAAGTGTGAGTTCTGGTTTCTCATGGCTTCTGCTGCTATTTAATTAGTTTCCATGATTGGCTGAAACCAAACTTTGGTAGGCGGGCACTAGGCGTTGCTTCACCCAATAAGCTCAATAGGTTCTATTGAATGTCCCTCCTTTCCGCTCTGACAGATTTGTTGGGAGCAGTCAGAGATTAATAAAATGTAGACTTTAAGCTGTAAATCTGTTCTGCACATTATCAATCTCGCTCAGATTTGAGGAATCCGTCTTCTTACCCAGTCATTACTATCTCAGTAGAAATGTGTCTTTCTTTCCAAACTGACCACAAGTCGTTCGTTTTCATTTATTGAAAAAATTGTACCAACAGATGATTTCTCTACAATTCCTCTCATGGTTTGTTACGTTACCTCTCAAGTTTATAGCTTAGACTTAGACTTAGACTTTTTTATTTGTCATTTTGTATGCACAGAGTGCATACAGAACGAAATTGCGTTGCATACAGCTTATGAACATTTGCATTGATATTTCAAATGAGATGGGATACATTTCCGGTTTGTTACAAACTATACAAAAAAGTGCAGCAGTGGTCAAAGTGTAAACAGTGCAGCTTATTAAAAGTGTAGTAAAACCAGTTGCTTTTGTGTTTGTACTTTTGTATCCAGTTCTGCTTGATAATCTAAACCCTGGTTAATATCGATTTCTCCAGATATCCAACATGTGGTACTTTGAGGCTGTTCTAATCATATGGATCTCCTCCTGTGCCCTCAGGTTAAGGCGGACCGAAGCAGTAAGAGGCTGGGCGTTCTCCAGCAGGCCTCGCGCTATGTCAATGAGATGGCAGCTAATGTGGTGGCGTCCACAAAGACTGGTCAGGGAAACCTGGAGGACAAAGGTGAGTGTTGAACTTTATTAAGTTTAGCAGAAGCTGTGATTGACTTTTCTAACTCTAGGTTTGCTTAAAACAAACAGAATCCATGGACTTCTCCGGGATGTCGCTTATCAAGTTGAAAAAAGAGGAAATGGAGTCACAGGTAAGTTGTTGCTTCCATAATGTGTTGCTCTGTAAACTATTTTAAGATGGATTTGATTGAGTGACAAAAGTCTGGCTAGTTGTTTTAAGGCATTATTTTGGATACGAGGGAAAATAATGGATAAAATTTGACCTTTAAAAGCTTTTTTTCTTCTTCTTTCAAATGGAGAAAGACGTCAAATAGTGATATAAAAGAAAACAATATTTCTTTTAATCTGCAGGTCAAAGTGCTGGAACTGGAAACTCAGCTGGAGAACGAGCGTCTGCGTCTGGGTGAGCTCAGGAAGAAACACTACAATCTGGCTGGAGTTCCTCTGGATCAGGTTTCCGAGCAGAACGGTGACAGCCCATCACTGTCCCAGCCTCCTCGTTCTCTCACTGCGTCCCCAAAACCCAGCAAGCCTCCGCTCGGGAGGAAACCCACGCTCAGTCAAAAACCCAACATACCATCTAAACCTTCGGTAGGTGCAATTTAAAAAAAAAAAAAAAACATCAAAATAAGAAATTATCAAACATGATTTGTAACGACACATTCCTTCTTGTTCATGTTGCAGTTCAAGTAAGTGCAGGAGATGGGGATGCTTCACTGCAGGATGACTGGATAGAGAGAAGAAGCGGAAAGCCTTTTTTTGTGAATATGCAGCTCTTTTAAGTTGCATACAGAGAGTAGGGTGTCAACCTTCTTCTCATCAATTTTCCTTAATTTCATTCTTTTTTTCCTTGTTTGCCAAAATGGCCCAAAAGCCTTTTTTTGTTTTGTTTTTTTTTTAACTCTCAATGCATGTAGGAAATTCTGTTTATCCCTTTTTTTCCTTATATTTTTAATGTTGATATTAAAAACATTTTATTGTAGGCATTTTTTAAATTATTTTCTGTATTATAAACAGTTTGAAAATTGAACCATCTGCTCCTTTTTTTTTTTTTTTTTTTGTTCCAGAATGTAAACTTCAATCTAGCGCACAAATCAGCATATCTTATAGATGAAGAGCCAGATTTGATCAGCCTTATTACACACTCTCAGATCACGTTGTTTTCTTACTATTCTCTTTATTATTTATCTTGTAATGGTGGTTGATGGAGGTTTGGGAATCACTTGGTGTGTTAATGTTGTTGCAGAAGTCTGACATACCTCTAGCTTTGCCTTGATGTTTAAATTTGCAGGTTTTTTTGTTGTTTTTTTTTTTTTTCCTTAACTGGATAAGATTGTATCAGAGGCCTTTAAATAATACTTTATGAATACATTAAATATTGCCTGTGAAGATATACATTCTGTGCAGGATAGTTCTAGTTACACACTACACTTATCTCACGAGTTTCCCTTTACAAGAGGAGGATGGAAATATAATAGATGAACCTAAGGCTTGCACATATCAGCAATAGGTGTCCTTAATTATCAAACGCTTCTACAATGCTGAATATATAGATTTAGGGTTTAGTCGGGGAGCGTTTCCTACAGGGTCTTAAATACTACTTTATTTTTTTTTTGTTCTGTCCCCTAAAAGACTGTCTTTTTACTCTAAGATCTATTAATATATATTTTAGTAATGCTGGTGTTCTTTTTTTTTTTTTTTCTTGTAAGAAGTGTAAATGTCACAAAAATACACAATAAATGATCAATTTGATTAAGCTTTTGTGGTGCTTTGTTACAAAATTGCATTTAGCACTTTTGGGTTTTTGATGAATATTTTTAGCAGAGCTGTGCTTAAAAATACTCAAATGTAAATATATGTACAGTTTTATATTGAAATGGTAGATTACTGCAATATCTACGTTTTAAATGTATGATATAGAATGTTTAGTTATTGCCAAGATGCATAAATTGAATTTCTCAATTTAAAATGCAGATGCATTTCAAAAAATTATTTACTTGGTTAATTTTAAAATATTCTTTACAGGTAATTTTTTCCATGCAAAGTGATATAATTTCATAGAATTTTTTTTTTTTTTTTTGCTTTTTGATGATTACTTTTGTTTTTATGATAATCCCTTGCATCTAAAAAACCCAAAGTTTGGTTAAAAAAATAAACAGAAGATTACATATGACCGATAGTAAAGTGTTTGTGGGTTTCTTTCCAACAGAAATGTCAGTCAAAAGAAAAGTATGCCCACGTGATGTACAGTACATGGACTCTATGCTTGGTCATTTTTCTTTTGCATTAAATTAAAGGGCTTGAGTTTTTTGGAATGCAGCTATGATGATAAGTTCCATAACATTCAGTAAAAAGATCTCATTAAGGAAGCCCAGGCTGCTTTAAAAGGAACCTCATAGAGATTTAGGCCAGTTTTTGGCCAATGAAGAGCAATGATACAGCTGCCATTAAAGCAGGGATTGCAACCTTCGAACAAAGGGAATCGTTAAGAGATCTTAAATTTTTAGGAAGATAACTGCTTTGATTTCGGACTTGATAAAAGTAGAACCTCATCAGTAGATGAAAAGGCTAAATCTTCCCACCTGACCTTTTTACTTTGCAAAGCTTTGGGAATCGGATCTCTGCACAATAACCCTTACTTATACTAAAAAGAATGTTGGGCCAGAGAAAAAAAGACCAGCCCCTTGTACATAGCTCATGGATTCGAGGCTTTGTCTAGTTCTAGTAAAAAAACAAAAAATTCAATAGAAGCAAATTATTAGCAGTTGTCCATATACTGAATGCAACTGTGTGGGGACAGTCAGAGCCGTAGTCTTGCCATTTTCCCAAAAATACTTAGATGGGTTTGCTTTCCAATCCTTTTAAGATGGTGGTTATCACTGTTGCCTGTTTTCTTTTTTCTTCCACTCAACTTTCCATAAATAATCTCAGACACGGTACTAAGCAAAGAGTCATTTTCTTTCGCAATTATTATAATGTTACTTCATTTTCTTTTATTTATTTTTTGTTGTATGATTTTCTAATATTAATATAGACTTCATTCATCTTATAAGTTGATATTCTAATTTATTGAATGGATCTTTGTGATATAAGTTTTTATAATACCTTCCAAGCCGCTTCTTTCTTTCAGATTGCTCTTTTATTTTAATAATAAACATGATTGTGAAGTTTGCGGATGACACCACGTCGATGGGTCTTATATCGGAAAACGATAAGACCCATTAAAGAACAAGTTCCACAATCCAAGGATAAACTTATCCTGCAAGACCAAGGAAGCCATATTGCACCTTAGAGGGTCCAGCAAGACAGAAAACACTCCTCTCTGCATACAAAGGAAGGTGGAGGCGTGTGAACGACATAAAGTTCCTAATAATTCATTTTTGATTACTGAGGAGTTGTTTTTCATCCGGAAAACTTTTGCATTGCTGTTCTTATAATGAATCTATTTATTTATTTTGTTTTTCAAACACTAACCTTTTTTTATTTGGGCATTGATGTATAGAACAGGTTTGGTAGGTTTTGCTGACAGATGGTTGATGAGCTTTTAGAGTTATATACTACCTCGGTCTTCACATGCGCAGTAGTATCCTGTACTTAATTTGGAAGGAGAAATTGTGTCTTCAGAGCCGGTAGGAGAAGTGAAAGCTTAGGAAAATTTAACGAGAGGCAACAGGCGCCTTCCCCCGCAGAATTTATCAGCGTTTGTGATTTAAGAAAAAACGTCCCCTTTAACTATTGTTAAGATCACAATTTTCTAGTTTAGTCTTGTTTGAATTATTCGGCTAGATGTCTGAATCTAAAATGTATTTATGTTTTCCCTTGTTAAGGGATTTAAAAAATACTTTTAAAAACGTATTTTTGTACATTTCTTACTCTATAATTTAGCTCGACTTAGTAGGTTTCGTAAAATCGATGTCATTGCTCAGGAGAAAATTCTAATATAATTTAGGACATTTTGATTCAGAAATTTCCGAGTTTTTGTATTGGCACAAATGCAGCAGCAGCTGAAGACGCGCTGCAGACTTTGCTAAAGTTCAAACTGTCAACAAACTCCCCCAAGTTTCACCTGCGTCGAAATACACTGAAGCCTTCTTGCGTAAATTCAATTCTTTTCCACAAATAGACAGGTTAATGTGTTGTTGCTAACAGGGATATGTCGGATTTTGGGGGTTTAAATAAAGAACCCCGAATAAACAGAGAGCCACGTTATGTCAGCGTTGGACAGACCTGCGGCGGAGCTCACAGTCATGGATGTGTACGACATCGCGGCGGTGCTCGGCCAGGAGTTTGAGCGGGTCATAGACAGGTTCGGCTGCGAGTGTCTGGTCGGGGTGGTGCCCCGGGTGGTGCGGGTTCTGGAGTTTCTGGAGGTGCTGGTGGGCCGCGGGGCAGCCAAACAGGAGACCGAGGAGCTGCGCAGGGAGCTGGACAGACTGCGACGGGAGCGGAGCGACAGATACGAGCAGGAGAGGAAGCACCAGAAGGTCCGAGAGGAGAGACTTGGCTTCTGATGGGGGCCCGTCTGGAGTTTTCATTGCACGACTAGAAACACGAATGCATTTTAGGATTTTATGTGATAGACCAGCCTTTTTTAATCATTCAGATATTTTTACCTCAATTAAAAAAATGAATTACAAGCTATACCAGCTGGTTGAGAGGTGCTGACAAAGTGGCCATATTCTACAAAGATTTAACCTGTTAAACTGTTAATTTCCGCATGATAATAAACAACAAAATGGTGGTAAATCAAGAAGAGCTCCTGGTAGATTACGTATGTAATGGTAACACAAATGGTTTTATGCAGTTTTTTATACAGTTTTGCAGATGCTACTTTACCTGATTTATTTATGATAAAACTCAATACCCCCTGCAGTAATCCCACAATCCACCAGGAGGTGGAGACCCCACGCTGTCGATGATGGCCTACCTGTTGGCCCTGGACCCCACCCTTTCAGAATCAGCGCCAGCTGTACACATCTGGACACTGACTTTAGTTGCTGAGCTGCAACTATAGATTGTTTCAGGTTTAAAGAAATCTAGCAGTTTTTTCTTTTTATCTTAAAAGAGATAGTCATTTTAAATCAACATGCCTCAGTAAAAATCGATTAATAAAAACATGTTCAGAGTTGCCTCTTAGAAGTTCGGAATAGAGCATATTTGCAGACGAGGTAAATGACATATTTTGCACATTTTTGGTACAACTGTTGCTCTCAGTAGGGTGTTCTTTGAGCAAACGGTGTGTTTTAATATCTGTATTCCAAATGATGGTGACTGGATTACCAGATTAGTTGGATTATTACAATGGCCATTAATCCCGATTAATCCAATGAATTTCTTCAGAGCTATTTTCTCATTAATTCTTCATTTAAATAAGTTCCAACTTTCTCAGATTTAATTGAGATAATCTTTGAAGACAAGTTTATTTTTGGACTTTGGATAAAAGTATGATTTTTAAACCAGAACACATTTTTTTTTGTTTGTTTTGAGTTTTTATGCCGCCATTTTCCTGTATTTGGTTTATCTATCTTCACATTTAATCTTGACTCGCTTCTCTGCCTTTGCGGAAGAAAGTCTTTTTCAATGCACAATACTGCCACTACCATGCTTCACTGTAGGAGTGTTGTTATGTATTGTTAATTTTTTCTCCACACTGGCCAAAAAGTTCAACGGGGGTCATATCTGACCGGAGCGGCATCCTCCACCATTTCCCCTACATGCTCCTTTGGCAAACTGAAAGCATGACTTTTAGGAATTTTTTTTAAATTGCTTTCTTCTTATGTGTGTCTTCCATATAGGCCACGTTTGTGTAGTAATGATCAACAGTCTTTTCAACAGATTCTCCTCTATAGCTGTAGATTTCAAAAATTGACCTGAGCAGAGCACCTTACAAAAGTTGTTTAATTTTTTAATGATAGATTGAGCAGTGCCCAAGATTTATTTGATGTCTAGAATGAATTATTTGTTTCATAAAGGAGTAAAGGATTAAATGCAGAAGGCAAATGTTTTTTTTACAGCTTTGGAACTTTTTGTTCCAAACTTTGGATACCAAATGATAAGTTAGCCTCTTTTTTTATTATTCAATATAGAGCTGCACAATATCTTCAATTGCAAAGACCCTAGCAAAACTCTACATTCCTATTGCACTTCCCTTCCATCCAGCTGTTGCCAATCACTGCTGCCTTGCATGCATCGCCATAATCCTGCTCTAAAGAAAGACAGCAAACCAAACTCTTGCTAAACCGACCCAATGCCACATTACTGCTGAAAAGATGTGATTGATGTACTGTTATTAATATTATGTTTTTCTTGTATCATCTGTGCTCAGCAATTGGAGCAGGTAGAGGATGTGTGGAGGGGAGAAGTTCAGGACTTGCTGTCTCAAATCACTCAGCTTCAGGCAGAGAACAAGAGATTACAAGTCAACCTCTCGTGGAAAGAGTCCCCCGCCACAGAGGACGACCCACAGAAACACGAAGGTAGGTGGTGTGGGACCGAGACATCTTTCTGCAACAGTAAAGAGATAAATTATTGGCTATGATGTGACCAGTCTGGAAAACTATCTACACCTTTTTAAAATATAAATATTTTTGTCTTCTCCTGACAGGTCAGTAAATGAGTTTATCCAGAGTGAATCTTTTGAACACTCTTTATTATAGAGACTGATTTGAATCATTGTCCTGCATAAATGCATACAAGGTATAAAGTAAGTTAGGTTGTTTAATTACAAACCATTCAGTGAAAAGATTGACTCTGAAACATATTTGCAAATACAGCATGACAGCAAAAAGAAAAACAAGCAGAAATAAATACATTTTCAGCTTCTTTTTTTTAAAATTAAGTTTGTTTTATATAAGATGGCCTCCTACATGTTGCACCTCCTAGTGTTTTACTGGAATGAGTTTCAAATGCAAACTTTTTGAATGACTGGGGGAAATTGGACCAATGTTTTTATATGAAGGACTTTACAAAAGCTGAGAACTATTCAGCATTTCATTCCATCTATTCCCAAAAAAGTCAGACTATTTCTTGAAATAAATTAAACAGCTCATTTGTATATTTATTTACATTCTCTGTTTTAGGGATGCACAATGTTGGAACTTTGGCAAATATCTAATATGCCAATATTTTAAAAATCAACATGATTATCGACAGGAATATTTTTTCATCCCGCATCCCAACTGTTTTTGTTTTTTTTTTTTAACTTGGATTTTTTGTCCAGGACTCACTAATTTCAGATGATTACCTTAGTTCAAATCCTGAGCTGAGACCTTTTAATAATGGTATCAAGCCCAATTAAAAAAAAAAAAAAAAAATCAATTTTTAACAACCAGGGTTTGATTCCATTCTGTTGTGTTTTGTGTTTGTGGAGTGGAGCTGGTTGGCCATGTGCTATTTGTCTTGGACGTGAAAGTGAGTCATGCGGAGGTGTTTAACTAAATAAGAAATGAAACGAACGTGTTTTTTTAATGAAGAAAGATTTTTTTTTTTTAACAGCACTAGTGGCTTGTTTTTCTGACAGTAGGTTGACAGGAAAGGGGGTATGAGAGAGGGGGAGAGACATGCAGGAAAGGACCACAAGCTGGATTCGAACCTGCGTCGCCCGCGTCGAGGAGGACTAAGGCCTCCGTTCATGGGTTGTGCGCGCTAACCACTGCGCCACCTGCACGCCAAACTGAAAAAAAAATTAAAGTCAGAAATAAAATTTAAAACGCTCTCAGAGAGCAATAAACATCCCTCAATCAAGCCCATTTTTGAATATCAAAAAAAGTCTGTCTCTTGTTAACACAGTACATTTATATACACATGTGTAAACTGACCTCTAAGTAGGTCATGAAGACGCCGTCAGGAGCTTGTAAAGGAGACTATTTTTGAAGTAGTACGAAAAATAACTTATAAGAATCTTGGCAGGTGCAGCTGTCCTTGCAGTCTTGGCTGTAGCCCTCACATGATCGCTTACACTTTATATATCATATCATTCATTATGCTTTGCAGAACTGGACTACCCGTATGGAGTTCAGTATAAAAGAGAAAATCTGATCCAATCTCATATAGTCGGCACCTAACTAAACTTCTAGAAGTTTCTTTGACAGTACAGTCAGGGCTTGTGTAGACATGTATCTGTTACGATTAGTTATTTTTTATTTGTGTATTATGGATTATGGTTCTTTTTTTATGACAACAGGGAAGTCAGAGAAGGACGGCCAAGTAATACAAAAGTTAAAAGACTTGGTGGATAAACAGAGAGATGAAATCCGGGCAAAAGACCACGAGCTTACACTAAGAAATGAGGATGTTGAAGCGGTGAGGATTTAATCTGTGCACATTTCAGCTCCGCTCCTGACCAGAATGTAATAAGAGACGGTCTCTCAAAAACAGCTTCAGCTGCAGCAGCATCGCCTCATCAGAATCAACCAAGACCTTCTTCACAGGACCGGAGTGATGGAGGCTCAGGGGAAGACCCTGATCCACCAGAGAGCTGAGCTGGAGGCTGCTGCCCAAGCTCAGCAGCAGGAGTACGCTGCCCTCCAGCTGGAGGTCAGGAGACTGAGGAAGGAACTCCAGGAGAAGGAACTAGAAAGAGAACTGGCCGAGATCGTTTCCCCAGTGGGAACAAGATCAGGGACCCCTTCGCCAATATCAGCACCAATGAAAGTAAGAGATTTAACATTTAAACTGTGTCAGCATGTTTGTTCAGATACCCAAATCTGGTTTGCATTTTTCAACAAGCCAGATCTGTAGAAACCTCAGATATGTAGGAAAATGTTGTTAAGTAAGATGAGTCCAAAAAGGACTACATGCAAAACTATGAGTCGAGCAAAACCTCCATAGCAAATGACCCTGAACACATCACCTCAAAGGTGAAACATGGTGGTGGCAGCATCATGTATCGTTTACCCTCAGGGCTAAATCTGGTTTGGACCAGGGATGCCCAACTCCAGTCCCAGGTTTCACATGTCCCTCAGGTTCAAGACACGAACTGCACAGATCGTTTGAAACACAGAGATTGTAGTAGCCATTAATTTGGTGGTGCTGGAGCAGGGCAACACCTTAAACATGTAGGATCTAGTTGGACACACATTGATTTGTTTCAATGACCAGCCACAGTCTAGACCTAAACCCAGTTGATCTGCCACATCCCATAAGACTTCTGCTTGTAATGGCAGCAAAAGGGGGTTCTACTGGGTAATTTTTACCTTCAACTCCACAGTTACACAATACCATGTGCTGGTCTGTCACACAAAGTCCAAGTAAAATAGAAATCCACATTTGCTGTTGTAATATGACCAAATATGTTTATTCAGCTTGTTTGTTCCATATCCAGACTGCAGGGACTTCCATTTCTGACTCTGACAAAGCAAGATCAGTGTGGGTGGAGTGTGGAGGAGACCCCGGCTTTGTGGAAAAGTGCCTGCAGTGTGACAAGAGCCTTTCCCTTCTGACAACGTCAGCAAACAAAAAGAATGAGGAAGATCTTCCTGGAGGAGAAAACACTGCAGCACATTTGCTGGTAAAATCTTCCTTTCGCGTTTCGAGAATCACTCTCTGTATCTCTGTGTTTTAATAAGCATGCATGTATTATCTCTTAAAATGCTGAGTTTCCATCATTTTTTTTTTGTTTATTTGTAGCTAGCTTTACAAGAATGAAGCAGCATATCTTTCTTTAGACATGTCTGTTGCCATGGTAAATCCTTTAGAATACCATCACCAAGACAACCAGATGATCACTTCCCCTGCCTGGCTTTTCCTGATGTAAATGGTGAGCAGCAGAAAGGCTAAATGGGTGTTTTACTGCAGGCTCACTCAGCTTATGCAGAGTCAGAGGATGAGACGAACACCTCTGAACAGGATGCAGACAAGCCTCGTTTCACCTTACAGGAGCTGCAGGATGTCCTGCAAGAGAGGAACGAACTCAAAGCCCAGGTGTTCCTGCTTCAGGAAGAGTTAGCTTATTATAAGAGGTGAGATTTGCTTTGCAATCTCTCACTCTGGTTTGTTTAAAAAACCTTTGATTCCAAAGCTTACCTTTCTTTATTGCTTTAGTGAAGAGTTTGAAGATGACATCAGCCCTACTGTCTCTGCTCCTAATACCCCATCACATCCCACTTCTGCCGATCAACCTGAATCAGGAATAAGACGGTTGTAAGTAATGAGATTGATACTCTTTGTTCCAATGTTTTTTTTTTTAAGGCTTTTTTACTTTTCTGATTTACAGAACTGACTTAACTATAAATAACAACAAAGCCATAAAGACTGGAAACATCTCTTTCAGTTTTTTCCCCCTCTAACTTTCCTCTTCATTCTGTCCATTTTTCTCTCTGGACAGGATCTTCACTGCCATAATGCCGATGGTGGCTGCTGGGTTAATCACAGACGATCCCACCTTGTTGCCAATCAGGAGACTTGTTTCCTTTGTATGACTTTGTCATGCAAAATATTTTTTTAACAATTCATCTTAATACAGAAAAATTGTTTTGATTGGAAAAAAATGGCTCTGATCTTAATTTGTGATTATACTCAGAATGCGGCGATGTTCTTATTACGTCATGGTTTTATATGTGATGTGATAACGTTTAAACAGAAATGCACTTAGTATGTTTCTTTATGTTCCTTGCTTCTAGAGAAAACGTAAACACATTTATGGCATTTCATCAAATGCGCTTTAATTCACATTTATGCCATGCCAAAAAAATCTCTGCAACTTTTAAAACAAGGCTTTTTAAACCTTTGTATGCCTTAATATCAATAACCAGATGCTGCCTATTTTATCCATTTATAGTCAAAGTGACATATTTGAGTGACTATATATGTTTTGGTTTAAATTAGGTTTAAATGAATCCAAATCATCCAAATACTGTACAATTAAGCATTTTGTAAATTACAATTTGTGCTTTCTAATACATCTTTTTTTACATGAATTATCTGAAATATATAACAAAACTGCTCTGAGACTAGTTTAATGGACATACTGGATGATTTATGATTTCAAAGTGACCATCTGAAAATGTTAAAATGAATATCTTGGTGCTGCTGTTTTTTTCGACAAACCGCTTTAATGCTTTACAATTAATAATTATAAAATGACGTGTAGCCTCTGGTGTCTGCTTAGGAGTACATGTAAATAAATGTCCTTGTGAATAAAGTAATAAAGGTTTATTTTTAGAATTTTGTATGTTTGTTAAATATATCTACTTTGCTATACTGAAAAATGACTCATGGACTTTATAACGATCTAAATGTTTATTGTCTATTATTTATATATTCTATTTCCTTAGATGCATAAGGGAAACGGTGCTAGTAAAGCGTTGAGAAGCATTTATATCTGCTTGAAATTCCTGACTGAATCCTTTCACTCATAACAAATGCAGAAGGCAATAAAAGTCGTTAACATGAAAACACGTGATTCATCACTTGATTCTGACAGTTCAAAACAGTTCTGGATAGGAGAGAGAACAGATGTTCAGGACGAGTTGTTTATTTTTTTATTAAAATCAATGAACCCTGTTTAAGATTTGATCATGCCCGAGTGAGCGGTCTTATATTTACACGATCTTTGAGGTTACCTGTCGCTAGGATACTTTGCCCTCCCCTACTGTCACGCTATTGGAAGATGAGTGATGGGGGGGGGGGGAAGTGCTGCCCCGCTGGAAGTTTACCTTCGTTTAGAAAAAGATCCAGAGTCAAAAACGAAGAAGAATCGCTCTGTTTAGAGCCTCAGATGTGATATTTTGTTTAAAAGTCACTTCATTCCGTGACTTTTTGGAGCCCACCCGTGTCGTGATGGAGTTTGGTGAAGAGTCGTCGCCTGCTTTGGCCTTTGAGAAGAACGCCTTTGAGCTCACTGTCGAAGATGTGTATGACATTTCATACGTGATCGGACGAGATTTGTTAAAAATCAGCAGCACCGGCGAGGAAGTGTCGGATTTACAGTTCAGGATAGTTCGGGTCCTGGAGATGTTTGAAACTCTGGTTAATAAGTACAATCTATCAGTGGAGGAGCTGAAAATGGAGCGGGACAACCTGAAGGCAGAGCTGGACAGGATCATCAAGGAGGGCTCTCCCTCCTCCGGACATGGCGCGGTGAGCTTCGTCCCGCGGCTCGAGCTCCTGTCTGGGAGACACTTAGACAGGGTTTAACGATTTCTTCCCTCTTCCAGCAGCAAATGGGAGCAAATCAACTGGTGGTCGACTTGAATGACCCAAACAGACCGCGCTTCACCATGCAGGAGCTGAAGGAGGTCCTACAAGAGAGGAACCAGTTGAAGGCTCAGCTCATGGTGGCTCAGGAGGAGCTTCAACTATACAAAAGGTCACCTCACGGGATGTTGATTTAATTCAGCTTCTTTCACCTTTTCTTCACCATTGCTTGATTTTATGTCGATCAGCCCTTGAAACACAGCTGGCATAAAAAGTTGTAAAAACAGATTCATTTCTTACAGTCTATTAATATAATGCCAGATCCAAAACACTACATTTAAAGTGTTGTTACATCGTTACACACAAAGAAGATACAATATTATCACTTCACTATTACTTTGATTTAAAGCAATATTTGGCATTCTGGTATTATACAGTATTTCAGGGACCCTTTCTCTACTTGTCAATAATATATTTGACAATTTGGATGGTCAAATGTATTACAGAATTATTATATGGTCACGTTTGCATGTTTTTGCCCCTTTTTTGTTACAAATTTAATGTCCTGATAAAATGTTTTCTAAAATATCAATTCCTATTTTGATTATGTAACAAAATGTAGATTTAAATATTTAGAGGTTGTTTATTTTTTAAGACTATTTTTCACATGCCTTTTGTTCAAAGCAGTCCCCTTTTTTTGTTTTTTTCTGCTCTTTAAGTGCAACAAACCGATATTATCCGGTCAATTATTCAGACTATCTGCTTAGGAGGAGCCTGCAGTCAGCTGCTTAACAGACATGCCTTTTTAGATTGGCTAACTTTTCTGGTACAACAGCACTCCTGTGCTGTATGACTGTGTTTTTTGTGATATTTCAGCTAAATCTGTCTTTCTTGTCACAGTCTTTCAACCATCTGATTGACAGTATAAAGTAATCTGTTAAGAAGGAGTGATATTTTCTATAAGCTATGGTCTAAAAGCTAAACTTTTCAGCTTCTGACCCACAAAATAACACCGGAAGGATGACTATAAGCTAACCTAATAAGTTACTTTTTGGGGAAGTAAATGGGTAATGAACAATTAAACATGAAAACCTCGATCCAGAATCTTACAGTTCTTGTCTTAAGCTTGCAGAGAAACCCTGGTGGAGTTTAGCAGCACTATTTTGCAGCAATACCACCAAAGCATTCCTCACAATTTTAAAACAAACACAATTTTTTTCCTTATGTCTTCTGAATATTTGTATAGGAACTATATGTTTTGTTTCCCTCCCAGGGTCTCCATTATAAGACTTTAGTTTGCAAAAGGTAAAAACTGATTTTAGGAAAAATTAAATAAAATAGAAAATATTTTAATTTTCCTTTTTGGCTGCTTTTGGATTCATCTGTAAGTCACTTTCTGTGGGTTTTGTAATTAAAGTCTGAGCATGATACAAATATTTGCGATAACTTTAATACTTAAGCTAAAAACCAAAGTTCTACAGCTTTAAGTCCCGACTAACACAAGGTTTTCAAATGGTCATTTTAATTACAAATATGTGCAGCAGTGATTATAAATGTGTTAATTGTCCTGCAGTGGGATTCTGCCTCAGCCTGAACCAACCATGGTCGACGTGGATCTGGATACACCAGCAGCCAGGGAGGACAGCTCATCCTCAATAAATGAGAAGACAACTATAGGAAAACTGTAAGTCACGAGCTGAGATGTTGAAAAAAACGCACTAAACTGATTTTATTCTCACAGGTAAAATGTAAGGAATTGAAAGTAGCCTTTTTTTGGTGCAGTCACATGATGTTGGACAGAAGATAACAGGGAGATTATACTTACAGCCCTTCTCCTGTCTGCTAATGATGGACTTGTGACCCGGTGAAGTCATGCTGATGCAAAGGACGTTTGTGTGAGGATGGAAAATGTGTCTGTCTTCCAAACTGCTGTCGTCAGTAATTAAAAGTCCCTGAAACTTGGATTTGAGCCCCTGTTAAACAAGAGCCCACTCCTTCAGTGACGGGGTTTCTACACATTTTACACACTTTTCCCAACTCAAATTCCCAGAATTCCCAGTTTGTTGCTTCAAGGTATACATGTCCTAATGTTAGATTTTCTATGGGTGTATTCCAGACTTTTCTTCTAATTTAAAACTGTGACCAGCTGCACTATATCAGGAAATATCTAGTTGTGAAACTATTGCTTATATCAACAGGTTACTTTCTCTACCACAAGCTTTAGCCATTAAGGGCAGATGGTTTATCCAATGTTTCATATATGTGTGCAATATTCATATAGCGAAGCCATGTTTATCAAATGTGATCTTTAGTTTGGATTTTTCATGCTAATTGGATATTTCACCTGTTTAACAGTTTTAGGGCAGCAGATGATCACATTGAAGAGTAATATAAATTGCCTAAAGTGATAAAGGTCACAAAAAGTGAGAAAGAGAACCTTCTCTGTGAATGAGAAGGTTTTCCACGTTTCATCAGACCAGGAAGAAAGTTTTGTCAGTACCCAGACTTTCTCTGACTGCAGTGGAACCGTTAACAGAGGACACAATGTGAACTAACTCTGGACTCCTTTTCTGTTTGTAGGTTTTCATTTAGGAGAAAATGAGAGGAATCTTCCAGAAGATCTCACCCTTAAAGAGACAAATGGGATTTAGCGGCACAATTTCCAACCACTTTTTTTAATTATTGTTTACACATATATCAGGTTAACAATCTTTTGCACTGTGGATTTTAACCGAAGATGTTTTTTTTTTAGTATTACAGTGCTGCAGAAGCTGAACTACAGATATTTTAAGGTAACTGGAAAGTATTATGTTTTAACTATTCTCTTTGTAAACATTTGTACTTATCTAAATGAAGTCTTATATAATGAAGCAGACATCCAGATATTATGCATAGAACCTGATGATTAAAATATGGCCACATTCAGCCAATGTTAAAGGAAGATATTTGGATATTTATTTATTCAGAATGTAAATAAATAAATAGGATAAATACCAGTTCCCACCTAATGTATGAGCTTCAAAATGAAAATAAAACCAGAATGTATAACTGTTCAGCATATTGCAAATGTATTCACACTTCTTTAACCAACCAAATGTTATTCCAAAAGTGATGCATATCTGTGAAGCTCAGGAACATGGATACATGATTTTCTGACTTTTTACAAATAGAAAAACTCTTTCATGTATTTTAAGCTTGAAGCATTTAGATTTCTCCAGAACATTTTTTTTTTTAAAGTTGGGTTAAAGATATTAAATATATTAAATGTGTATTGGTTTCAGGGCAGTGATTTTCACAAAAAACCCTGATTAAAGTAACAGATTAAAGAATCTCTTCCTTTTGTGTGGAATTCTGTTAACAGAAATGCACATTTATTTAGCATGTTTCCATTTGGACACAATATGCGTTTCAGTGCTCTGTTCTGTATTTTCTGCACTTGTGTGTATATATAAAAAAAAACCTCATGATTCCTATGCACTTTTTATTTCTCTGTTCAGCACCTTTAAATTTTCAGATCAGTCCAGACAGCTTCACATCTCATTACATTCTACAATACAAAACTTGAATATATTAACAGTCGTATTCATACAGAATCTGATTTTTAAAAAGTTGTTCAAGTTGGATTTCTGAAAATGAAATTACAGAAGATAAAAAACAAATGTAGAAACACTTAAAACATTCTTTTAAAAAAAAAAAAAAGAAAGTTCCTGACAATTATATCACCTGAACAAAAAGACAATATATTATTCAGACCTACTTCCAATTGCTATTTTCAATGTTATCTAGATTATTTTTGTGACAAGCTCCTGGTCTTTGTGGTCGAAAGACCTCTTCTCACCTTAACATTTAAGACCCTCCAAATATTCCTTCTCAAAATGTAGTCGACTCAGACTGGTCCATCCTAACACAGCATTACTTCCGGTCAGAAGAAAAATGTTAGTAAAACCCAAATATCTTTGAATGATGTGAATTATTTGGGGCTGAACTGTTTTCACAGCAAGTATTTAACAGCAGCTACAGCATGAAGATCTAAACCACAGACAAAGTCAAAAAAAAGAAAATGTGGAACAGTCAAGACCCTGGAAAAAAAAAACCCATCTCCCATCGGAAATTTTCTTTAGATCTTTTAGCATTTATGATGCTAAAGTTCAAAGTAAAACTCAAAGGTTTTATTCCTCAATCGTCAACTCTGATGTTTTACTATAAGCATCCAAACCCAACAATTCATTTAGGAAAAATAAAACATTAAAAGCACATTTTGAAAAATCAAAAAAAAAAAAAAAAAACACTTAAAGTATTACAGCCTGGGAGTTTTGCTTCGGGCATGTCAATGCATCACAGTAATGTGCATGTTCAAAGACTTGACGTAGCTTTTTATGTACACATATGATCCAGTGTGATCAACCTTTCAGTGTTTGAGCCAAGGGTGTGCAGAGATGGACTCTTTGCTCCGGTCACCGTAGTCGTACAGCAGTTCCTCGTCTGCGCTGATGTCTTTGGAAGCCACCAAAATCAGATGAGGTGTCCCATCGATGGGGTGGAGCCTTGTCTGGCAGTTTCCATTTTTACTGTGGTTCACCAGGCGTCCAAGACGGCCCGTTTCCTTGGTAGCATCTATGCTGTAAAGCAAAAAAAAATAATTGAAGTTTTGCTTGGTCCAGAAGCGTTTGTAATCGTATTGCAGTTGCTTGGACCTACCAGTAGTTTTTAGACTGATACTGGAAGTAGTACATGTAACAGCCTGTTTTAGGGTCCTCGGCATACTGAGCTTCCCTCTTTTTGGCCTCAGCAAGGTCCAGCAGGTCGCCATGGTACTCAACAACAAAATCTCCTTTCTTGAAACTCCTGACTGCAAACACTCCTCTTCCTTTCCCTTCTATGTGTTTCACCTGGTGACATTCAATTGTTTAGTCTTTGCAAAAAAAATAAAAACTGACCTCACATAAATATACAACTGTGCCAAATAAACAAAGTATTTAGTTAAATAAAAGTGTCTCATTACCTCCATTCCTTCCTCTGTGTCCTTCTTTAACAGCTCATCAATGTATTTGTGTTCTTCACTCTGACAATTAGATCAAAGATTTACTTAAACCCACAAACATGAAGAATTATATCATCACAGCCAACATTGGCATTTTCCTCATACAAACCTTTATCTCTGTTTTAGTTTTTCTGTTACTTCTCCTGATGGGAAAATAATCTGTGACCTTCTTGTTTTGAAGAGTTTTGTTCTCTGTCCTGCAGCGAGAAAGAGAGGGACATTGTTCAACCAGCTGAGAAAAAGCTTCAGTATCTTGCCAAATGATGACATGTTGAACCCACTTCTTTGCTCCAATCCTTCTGCCAGTTTTACTTTGAGGCTTGGCTGCTGGAACCACAGGATCTGCTGCAGGCTTGTCTTTTGATTTTGTGCTGGACTCTTTTTGGTGAAGTTTTTCGGTGCTTGGTTTTGTAGCCTCGCTTTGGCACGGCCCACCAAGTTTCTGCTCTTTGGAGCTGCAGCTGTCGGATTTGGTTTTACTGGTTGTGTCTGAAGGGATGGGGGGGGTAAGAGAATGTTTAATAGCATTCATAGCCTCTTCAAGTTTTTTGATACGTTATAACGATCAAGTTAATCATTTAGCTCCAGCCATCTTCCCATCAAATGTGACTAGCATTCCCATCCCTGCTAAAAAGAACCTCCCTTGCTGCTACCATTGTGTGTTTGCAGTGAATTCAGTCTATAGTTGCCTTCTCAATGGATTCTCACCTGAGCCATCGATTTCTGCAGCTCCTCCAAAGTTACCAACACTGTGTTCGGACTTTTTGGCAGCGTCCTGCGGAGGCCGGATTTGTCGGCCAATTACGTCATAACGCGCCGCCGCGTGTTGTTCGGATTCGAAGACTTCTTCGTATGCGGCTGACAAAAGCAGCCTTCTTTTCACCCATTTTGAAGGATGGCTCCCGTGTATCCTATGTAGCCTTGGTTTGCCCATGATTCATTGCGAGTCCAAGCAAGCCGGCTGCTTCGTGCTCAGAGTAAAGGGGTAATGGCGACGAACGGTGGATATTGTAAATGCAGTTTAATATATAATAAAATAAAGTGAATAGTTCCGTCTGAAGTTAATGAAAATACATTTTTTAAAAGGTTATGGAATCAGATATGTGGCGTTAATGTTTGGTTTATTTAGAGGGCTTATTCTGCAACTTTATTAATGGGTTTGGCTGATATTTAAGCACAGATTCCAATATCTGTGCAGTGAACAACAGATCTGAAATCTGTAATGGCAGCTCTGCTGCTGAAGTTCATCAACAATGAAATTACCAACAGAACATTAATAATTCGGCATCCATGTCTGATTTGTATATCAACCGTCATGGTTGCTAGGTGACAGAGCGTACGCTGGGTGAGGAGCAGTGAAAGCCGGAGAAGAATGGACCTGTTTGAATCCATAACCAAAGTCTTCCGGTCTCCTTATTTTCACAGCCCTAGAAGGACCAAGTCCAGGTAGACGGGTCCTAAGAGGACGCAGCACATGAAATCGAACACGCCACATGTCTCCATGGCTTCTCTAAGACTCTCTCTCCTTTTAATGCTCTCCAACAGACCTCAGAGGTTGCAAGGAAAACAGATTTTTTTTAAATCAAATTTAACACGAAGGTGAACTTGTTTTACAAAATTCAATTAAGTTAAATCTAAAGACTGAGAGGTTAATGTGAATTTTATTTACACATATCAAGAGTAAATGGCTTTGAATATGAATACACGACATATTTGTTTCAGATTTCAATTTATAAGCACCGATTTGTCTTTGTTTATTTAAAAAAAAAACAATCAAACAAAAAAAAACGTGTTTGTGGTTGTAATATGAGAAAATGCAGAAAAGGTCTAAGATCATGAATACTTTGCAAAGGTGCCATGTTGCTCTTTGGTTCCTCATTTTAAAAGCGGTAAAGTTTCTATTTGGATGCTCACCTTGCTTTAGTTTTGACTGATCAGGATTAGTTGTATCAGAATCATTCCCCTCCTGAATCAGCATGCTGGAGCTGTCACCCAGTGGAGATCTGGGTTTAGCTGGACCACGCAGACCTTGGAGAACTGCTTTACCCACAGATTCCTTCAAAAATAAGAGATGTATAATATCAAGACAAAATAAAACCTTAAGACTAACAAACTTGTACCTGGGCATTTTTAAACGCATCTGCAGCCTGATTTCCATTTTTTGATTATTATTTTCTAGTATTCCTCTCCAGCAGTGGAAACGTTTTTCCCCCCTTGGTTTTTAAGAAAATCTGATATTTATTCGGATTTTATAAAGTACAACAGAAAGTGAGGTACAATACTTTCAGTACTAATAACAAACAGAATTGCAAAGTCTAGAGAGGAAAATAAAAACAGAGCATCACATATATACAAATCATCAAGTAGCAGGCTATCTGTATCATATCAAAAACTAATTTCTATACCTATTCCTTGTTTTACCACAATGGTAGATATTAAAAGGAAATTATTTTACATTACACTATAATTTAGAAAATATATTCGTTCAAGTAAATCTATTTAAAACAAACTTTTAAGGAAAGTCTTGAACTGCAAAATACAGGCCTTATATAGCTGAGCTGCAGTACAAGACAGTGTATTGACAACATTAATATGTTCAGGTAAGATAAACTGAAAAATTATTATTGTTACAAAGAAAATATTTCACATAATTTTCATACAAGTTAATTTAGCGTTTATATTACGATTAAGCTCATACATACCTTGATAGTTTGTGGCTCGTTCTCTTTTGTCTCCGCTTGTGAGCTGGTTGTATTTACAACAGTCTCTCTCGGTGTTTTGCTCGTATTCAGCGCATTTTTCTTTCCTTTATAAACATGGGAATATTCAGATAGAACCATTTTAGTTTAAACTCACACAACACTATAGAAACTTTGCGGGGTTTAGAAAAAATAAAAATATTCGCAGTCGGTTAGACAGCTTTCTGTATCTAAAGCAATTCACAGCTGTGTTGCTAAAGTAACAACTAATGAAGAAGTCAACCTTTTGCCATTTCAGTTTCCAGAATATCGTCCAAAAGTGATGCTTTGCCTTATTCAACTGTCCGCTGAGTCGCCGAGTTGTTTATTTCGTTTCAGCTCCGAAATATAAAACCACATTCATGTAGCTTTACACGCCGTCAGGTTGGAAAGATTTTAAAAAGCTCCTGCGTCTCTCATTGGCTATTCAGTTGTGGAGCGCGTGCATCAGAGCCGCCACCTCATTGGTAGCGGCATCTTCTAACGCTCAAAAAGCTTCTGTTGGCTAAAATCAACATTTTGAAATGAAAGAAATACATAACAAAAAAAGAAAAAAACATTACCCACACAGAACATTAATAAAATTCTTGTTGTCACTTTAACTAATGTGTGCTATAAGAATGTGGACAAATAGTACATTTTTTATTAGGATTTCCAGAACAAGCATTAGCAAGATACTTCGCTTTTACTGCCCTCTAGTGTTGAAGACGAGTTAATGTTCTAAAAAGTTAAATTAATCTTTATATTATCAGACGGATTAGATAATGGTATCTAAGCAAAAAATAAAATAACGACAGAATATTTTAACGAATCTTTAGAAATAATTTATTCTGTTTATTACAAGAACTGTAGAGTACAATTGATTCTCCACATAAACATTTAAACCGTGTCATCCTCAGGTTTAGTGTCTGCAGTCAAGTGTTTTTTAAAAAGTCTTTTCCGCTCCAAGTTCTCATTCACCCTCTTTCGTTTTTCTTGTTTCTTCAACTCCGATTCTTTCTTCTTTACCATCAGTTCGCTCAGTTCTCCCTTATATGCCACATCAAGTTTGTCTCTCATTATTTCCCGGGCACGCTTCCGGTTCATATCCACAGATCTTGTCTGGTGACACTGCAGGGGGAAGAGGATGAGAGGCAGGTCAGGAATAAAAAATAAAAAAAAAAAATCAAAGTAAAAAATAGCTACTGTAGCTCCAAGCAAATTAAGAGTTGGGGCACATGTTGCCCCAGATAATAATAACCGAATAACATTTTCAATAAAACATTTTACTTTTTGTTTTAAAATCAGAGAAGCTTCAAACATTTTTCATTTATTACAATTACTGAGTGGATTTTACTTTTTAAAACTTTTCCTGATTGTGAGTTTTCTGCAAAAATTGCTCTAAATTTTAAGAACCCCTAACATTCAGATAATATTATAGCAGTTCTTAACATTTTTATTTATTTGTTTTATAAAAAACTGTGTTTGGCTATAGGAGGGATAAAAGTCCTGACTTCCTTAGATGAAGCTTTAAAACTTTAAAAAGAGCATACTATACGCATAGGTTTTCACATTACTCATTTAAAATGTCTGTTTTATTTTAATTTTGTTATATATCTTAATTGTCTCTCTTCTGGGCAACATGTAGAGTGTTTTTTAAAACATAATGTGCAAAGATTTATGTGAAAATTACTTGAATGAACAAATGTTTTATTGTAAATTTATAGTAAAACAGTAAAACGAAATCATATTCTCATATTCTATTCAAAGAGAAATATATATAAAATAGAAAATTCACCCCTCAAGTCTGTAGCCAAACCTCACTACTATATATAACAGTACATGTGATATTGCTATCAGAATTTATGACACCAAACTCACTTATCCTTAGAAGCCTAATATTTATAATACAAAAAAAAATCTATTAAAGCCCACCCCCATTTCTCTACAAAAGTATTTACCCAAAACTCCAGAGGGGCTGGAAGTTCTGTCTGTTTTAGTAACCCGAGGACAGCTTCAACGTTTCCTCAGAATACAAGTCTATCTATTTGAGTTGTAGTTATACATTAGCAAAGAAAACATTAGACACAATCTATTATCTCTCAGTTTAACCTGCTCCAACAGGATAATCATAAAAACCAACTCTGTTAAAAACAATTAATGCTAATCTCTCGAATATATAGGCAGACACTTATCCACTGTAAATATAGGAATGCCCATATGTGCAAGTTTGTTTATTATTTTTTAGGTGTTTTTTTTTTACGTACTGAAGCAACAGCTATATTATGTAGTTAAATAGGAAACCTGCATTCTATGGTTATTACAGGCAATACAAAAACGTATTCTTTTTTATTTATTCATTTATTCTAACACTGTCAAAGTCCATACTTTGGAAAAAATACTTTTTTTATTAAACACGACAAGAATGAAAAGACAGGGCTAATTTTACATTTAAAGGCAATTAGGAAATTGTGTAAATGTGCATAACCTATTAAAACATTACACTTAAGAAGTCAAGTGTTAGAGATAATATTGTCTTCATATGTAAACTAAACCCTGCATGACTGAGAATACAAAAACTGAGCATTAAACGTGTGTTTTACCGATGTTAAGTACTTAATAACAAAAAAGGTTATTTTAATTGTTTGAAAATTTAAGGGTGAAGCTGTACCTTCACTACAATCCCTGTGGGGATGTGTTTGAGCACCACACAGTTGCTGGTTTTGTTAGTAGCTTGACCTCCAGGCCCAGATCCCCTCACAAACTGCTCCTCCAGCTCTTCCTCCAAGAGCACTGGAAGATCCGGGAGGTCCTTCTTACCAACAGCCGCAACCCATGAGGGCGCAGGAGGGGTCAGTCTGAGCCGCGGGGAGAGACCCGGAGCAGATCTCCGCATTAGCCGCCCAGTTACTCTCAGCAAGCAGCTGGTAAACGGGATGAGCAGTGACATCACATCACGGTTTATACTAAATTCGATACAAAGCCCCAAACCTTCTAGGTTTCGGGCCAAAGAGAGAATATTTTCACCACCTCCGTGTGGAGCTCGTCTTCCGCCTTGTTTATTTAACCATCCGTCCAATCAGCGGGCTTGACTTCTCTTCTTCAATCCCCCAAATCAACATTTTGTTGACTCCACAGCACCACCACGTGTTCAACTGTGGAACAGATAAAAATGACATGATTTGAGAATCATATTACTGAAAACCCGAATGTTAAAATTAACTAGGATGTTGAAACTCAATATTTTGAAAAAATCCTGCTAACTCAGATGAGTTTAGTTAGTGTAATATACTCCTGTTGTTTAAGTAAATTATACTAAAACCTTTGGATTAATCGGATTTATTTGTGTATTAATTAGGCATACCTTAAAAGTCAAAAAAGAAGAACTTAACTGTAATAAGGAAGCAATTGTGCAGATATTAACAATTATATCCCATTGGCTGACCAGTTGGTCACTATGAGTGAAATGAGTGTTTAACATTATTAAATAAGCACCATGGTGCATATCTACGCTATTGGTGAGCCGATATACTAACTTGCATTGATGTTACAGTGTCCTTATATGAAAATATGAAGTAACTCAGCAAATAAAAAATAAATTCATGAAAATAAAATTGTAGTAATATAGTCTTTTTGATCAAACTAAAATCTAGATGATCAGTACAATTTAAATAAAAAAGTCTAATTTCTGATCATTTGATATTTTTAATTTATCAGCTTGAAAATAGAAGCGAACTGATTGGCTTAACATTTTTGAATTCTGGTAACTTATCCAGGTTATAGTGTATCTAAACAAAAAGCACTGCACTCAAGATCTCTACCCTGCAGTGGTTCTATTGTTTTAGATAACAATTTTGGTTAGATGATGTAATACATCAACCACAGAGCCAAATTAAGGTCATTTCTAATCATTTTTTTTTTTTGCAAAATTCTGTGAAAGAAATGTTCTGTGGTTGGTTAAGAAAACTGTTTTAAAACTCAACATGATTAAACATAATGGAAAGTCCTTCAAAAACAGCAGAAAGGATGTATTTTGCCCTTCTTATCTGTGAAGGCTGCAGAGGTTTGCTAACGAACAATTATACAATTTAGTTCATGTTATTGCTCAAAATTAAAATAAACAAGTCTCAAGGAAATACACAAAAACATCCCGGTTATACCAATATATATAGTCAATTGAAATCAACCATATAGACAGATCAAATTCAACCCTGATTGATTCTAGCTGTCAAACAATACAGTCAAGTTCAGTTAGTTTTTTAAGTTTTTCCAACCAACTGAATAAAGTCACTGACTTTGTAACATTAAATCCTCCAGACTGAGCTTGCAGTGCAATGGCAAACAGAAAATTTGTCTTCAGAAAAAGGAAGATTTTTAATGTTTTTCAAAAAGCTTTGTGAGAAACAAGGGAAACAGCAGGGATCTCAAGGATAAAGCTCTAAAAAAGATCAAAGCATAGATGGGTTATAAAACAGGACTCTTAAACATGGCGGACCCACCGGTGGGTTTAGCTAAGACAGGTGTTTAATACTACTTCTTAACAGTGTAACATATTTGATTTTCCTCTATAAAGTAGTATTTTATCTTTCTAAATCAGGTTACCAGATTAGTTTTCAGAACATAAGTAAGTCCTATAATGAAAATCAGCTTGATTAGACCAGATTGCCTTTTATAAGGGGTAAATTTGGCTAAATTTTGCCAAAGTGGTAGCACCATTTGACATATTGCCAACTAAAACCTTTGTAGAAAAAAAATTGCCTTGGCTGATTTAGTCCTATTTTGGTGAAATTGTAATCAAGATGTTAATTTATAGTATTTAAAGCCTTCATTGTGTTTTTAAAAGGTGTATACTGGTGTTTTGCATCATCTATGTCGAATTTTGAGAGAACAAGGCTCAAATAATTTATTAGTTTTTTGTTTAATCACAAATTAATAAAATATAGTAATAGTTGCAACAGTGCAAACATACTTTTTAAATGTTACCTTTACCTAGGTAATGAAAATTTGAATGTACACCAGATAACTATGAAGATATATTTGATTTAATTCAGTTGTAGGTTTTCAGTCATAAATTGCTTAACATCTTAATGGAGCAAATTCTCACAAATTGGTCTTTATGGAAAGTAAATGACATATAAAACCCATAAGAAGCAAGGTTTAAAGATTACATGTTTGAAACACAGCAAATATGTGAAAGAAGATGCTATAATCAGATTAGACCACAGCTGATCTTTCTAGCCAACTTGCAAAGCAAAATCAGTCCAGTGGTGAAAGAACACCGTGCAGCTATTGTGCTTTCACGCAAGAACAGGAAGGGCTTGGCTCTACCACATTAAACAATAAGATAAACGCTGTGTAAAAATATACTCCTGAAACAGTCCAACCCAGAAGTGCATCAATGGTGTCCAATACCATTCAGCTCAAAATGGTTGGTGTTCTGGTTTAAAACACCTGAATTAAAATGAAATTATTCGGAGTTTTACATGCCATCTGCTATTTAGCAGACTGAACCATCTGAGATGGTGGAAAATACCTGCAATGTCTTTTACAGCTAATGTCAATATATAAAGACATTTATAATGGCTGAATATTTTAACTATCTTGTTTATCCAATTCTGTGTCATTTTAGTTGAGACATATAATGGAAAAAAAGAAAAAAAAGGTAATAAACTTACATGACCATTCTCAATTTAAGAAAATGTACCCTGAATAACAGTAGGTCTTAGTTCTATTTTCTGCGTGTACATTAATGGACTGTGATGTAATGCTCCCTGTTCCTCACTGACAATAACTAGAATTAGTACACCAGGAAATGGGTCACAGCGAAAAGACTGTTACTGATGACCTGTGATGACGTCAGAGTAACTCTGTGGAAAGGAGACTTACATATCTATCTATCTATCTATCTATCTATCTATCTATCTATCTATCTATCTATCTATCTATCTATCTATCTATCT